>OY796684.1:43714326-43998050 GCA_963680715.1 Tetragnatha montana
AAAAGAATATATTTCATGTTTTTTTTAGTTACTTTTTATTTACATTTAGAGTTCAATTGCTTTTTTTAATAAAATTAATTCTTAAAATGATTGTAGAAGCTCTTTGATTCACATTTTTATTTTGAAAATTTAAAACTTTAAAATTTTTTTGTATAATTGTTTTTCAGTCCTCCCACAGAAAAAACCAATATGTAATTATTACTAATTTCAATTAGTCATTTAAAATTTCTTATAATTGAATTTAAATTTACATCGATTTAAATATTAGATTCAAACTTAGCTGTGTTAATTATAACTTGATATTTACAAAGTTCCTGCCTTTTAATGCTCTATGACAGAAAACAACATTTGCTCAAATGGTTAAAAATATAAAATATGTTTTAAATATTTTAGCATAGTAAAGAATGAATAAGAAATATAAAACATTGAGTAGCTATCATCTAGGAAGCTTTGTTAGGTGATCATAATGTTCTACCATGAGTTAAGGTTCTTTAAACCAACCAATTATTACACTTAATTATTCATCAGTAAATTGTCTTCTTTCAGTAAACAGTTATTTATATTTCATCAGTTCAAGCAAAATTTAAGTTATTATTTAATATTGTTGCTAACATTTACTTCCTAAAAGAAATTAAAAAGGTATATTGCAACAAATTTTAACCATTCTATTAATTCCAATTAATTATTTCTTAATATTTAAAACAAGGTTAAATGCAGTGCTTAATGTGACTAACAGTAAAAAAATTATTACAGCAAGATAAATTTAAAGCATAATATTCTTGGCAGATAAAACAATCGACGATATTCTATAGCAAAGAAAAAACCTGACTGCCTATACGCACATCTGCCGAAAACTGAATCGCCAGATTTCCAAAACAAAGATGCACGTGTCTCACTGACTAAAAAAAAACATACCGAGGGCCTAAAAGAGGTAAGGTAAATCAAAAAATGAAATGAAAGCTGGCGCATCATCGAAAACGCGGCAGAAGAAAAAAAAGAATGATTTCGAGAACGATCGTAAGTGAGAAGTGCCACGATGCAGGTACAGTATGCTTATAGGCGCCCGGGCAATGTGATAAATTCCGTGGAATTTATGAATGAAATTTATCACTTTGCCCGCCTCCACTTCGGGCATTATTAATAATGCCCGATTAATCACTTTGCCCATAACATATATAATGACTTATATATATTATATATATTTTGATGTTAGCTTTTGTTACAAAAACAAGAAAATGGCATATATGTAATTAATACGTACATAACAAAACCACAATATCAGTGGTTCTCATTCTGAACCCTTTGCTTAATTAATTAAAATATTACACTTAAAATTAAAGCCCCAACACTAATTTTTTATAACTTCCACGAAAGTTTTATAGCAAAAGGATTTCATCAGTACATGAAACTGAGAGAACTGGATTAATTTTCTACTTTTCTCGATTGTTAAAGCACGTTCAAGAAAGATTTTGAGCTAATATAAACAGCAAATTTTAAGTCACAACTTGTAGATTTTGGAACTAGTTGAGAAAATCATTTGGCAATAATATTACTTCAAATTGTATCTACATTTATCTGAAATCTAGTTTATTGGGAACTTGGGCGTCATTTAGGGGGGCCAAGGCAAAATTGCCCCCCCAAGGTTTCCACTCTTAACTTAAGTGAAAAATTGCTGAGAGTCCCTTGAAAATTTTGTAACTTTCACAAGGAGCATCAGATTTAACTCAAAACGTCCCAGAAGGAGTTAAAGCACTACTTTTGAGGGTCAAATTTCAAAATTTTCTGGGGGAGAACCCCCAAACCTCCTCCTGACTTTTGATGTCTGTTATACAATGTGTCTCCCTTGAAAATTCTGCCGCTTACAAGAAGCAGTTCCCTTTGGGAACCAAAGAGTTTGAAGCCCCTAGGAGTCTGGTCTAAAGGGGAATTTTCAAAAATTTTTACTGGGGGAGGATCTCCGCCCCTTCTTGAAAATTTGACGTTTATTTATAACTTTTTTTCCCTAGAAAATTCTATGCTTTACAAGGAACTGTTCTTTTTGGTTGTAACCCAAAGGGCCTCAAAATGAGCTGAAACACTACTTTAAGAGGCAAATTTCCAAAAAATTTCTGGGGGAGAACCCCCAGACCCCCCCTTTAAAATTTTTAAATATATGTGTTATACAGTATATTTCCCATGAAAATTCTGCCGCTCACAACTCACAACAAGCGGTTCCCTCTGGGTGCTCCCCAATGAGGTTTCAAAGGAGATAAAACACTAGTTTAAAGGGAAATTTTCAAAAAAATTCCTGAGGGAGGACCTCCGGCTCCCATTGAAACTTTTTTTCTCTAGAAAATTATGTGGTTTACAAGAGGCTGTTCTCTTCGGATGTAACTTAAATATTGTAAAAATGAGGCAAAATTTCAAAATGTTTCTAGGGGTGACCCCCAGACCCCTTATTTTTACTTAGAGCTCATGATGTTGAGTCACCCCCCCCCCCAAAAAAAAAACAAGTCTGGTTACGGCTTGGCTCAGCCCCACTTAAAAAAAATCCTTGCCCCCCCCCAGTGGCGGATCTAGAACATGAGCAAGGGGGGGGGGCTAACTTAATCTGATTGAGGATGATAGTGAAGTAACCAGCCGTGCTTTTTGCAATATTCATTAATGTCTTAAATATTGAGGGCAGTGTTGATTGTAAATGACTAGTATTGTTAAATATAACTAATTAATTAGTAATTAAATTAGTTAATCATTAAATATATCAAAATAATAAGGGTGTGTGTGTGTCAACCGGGAGGGTTTTTTTTACAATGATTTGAGTCCAATATTTTTTTCCAAGAATATGGATCAAATGTGAATTTTCGTGCACTTAATTTCAATGTTTAGTGAATAATACATCCATCCCGAGGCATAAGGGGGGTTTGGGGGAACCTCCCCCAAGAAAATTTGACCCTAAAAGTTGTGTTTTGACTAATTTTTGGTCATTTGGGACTCTGAGTGTCACACGAAAAAGATGATTACTTGTACTCGTTTTCAAAGGAAAAAACTGTAAGATATAAGAATTTCATGGGGGTGGTTTGAACCCCCTAACCTCGTCTCTATTTTAACAGAGTAAATGTTTTGTAAGAGACATAGCACATTAGACCCTTTTAGGCTAAAGCTCATTAAATTGCGAACTAAACACTATAAAACATCTCAAGGGGGCTAATTCTTTATGGGGGCTACAACTCATTGGCCCCTTTATATTGTGAATTGAATCTACAAAAACTCAGGGCTAAAAGCCTTGTAGGAGCTAAAGATCATGGAAGGATTCATAAGGGTTAAAGCTCATTAAATAGTGAACCAAATATATTTAAAAACGCAAGAGGGCTAAAAGCTTTTTAAAGGCTATTAAAGAGCATGGAGGGGGCTAATGTTTCATAGGGCTAAAGCTCATAAATTTGTGTAACAAACATAAACACGCAAGGAGGCTAATACTTTTAGGGGCTAAGCTCATTGGATGGACCCTTTAAATTACGAATCAAACCTTCAAACATGCAGGGGGCTAATAATTTGTAAGGGCTAAAACCTCTAGAAATCCTTAAATAGTGAATGGAGTTTATAAAAATGCAGGGGGCTGAAGATCTTGGAAGGGGCTTAATGCTTTGTAGACCCTTTGAATTGTAAAAAAGGCTACAAAAAACTGATAAAAGTTTAAAATTTTGAAAATTTAAACAAAATTTACTAAAACATTAAATTTACTACTACAATTTTATGTAGTGTAAACTTAAGTCCCAAGGGGGGGGGGGCTATAGCCCCCCCCATAGATCCGCCACTGCCCCCCCCCAAGCAAAAACTGAAATGACGCCTCTGATTGGGAATATAGGAACCTTCACTGGAACTCTGAGCGCATGGGAAACTCATGAAAACACATAAAACAAAGGACTCCCTACCTTATCAGTGAAGTTAGGGGAAAGTGGGGGCTAATGGGACACTTTTTAAATGAATGCTAGTATAAAGCATAAGTGCAGCTATTATAATTTTCATGAATTTAAAACTATTTTATGTTTAAGTTTTTAAAAATATTCCTGGAAAGTAAAAAACTTTATACATCTTTTTGTTTATACTTTTCATCCTATATATTATCTACTAATCAGACTATTTATTATTATCCTAATAGGATAATTCTAAATATTATTAGTATACATATATATGAATTAAAACAATTTTCAGGACATTTTAAATTACTAATTTGTTTGTCTGAGATGTAAAAAAATTTGCCCAATTTAAAAAATTAGTTCACAATTCTGTTTTTATCCAACCTAATTAAGTATGTATTAGGGTGGTCCTTATTTTTGAAGTTCTGAAATTTATTGGTCTCACCCCCTAAATTTGTTCCATTATATCTAAAAATAATTCTGGTAAAATTTTATCACTTTCAAATGATATTTACTGGTAGCTCAAGGAAGTTAAAGTTTGAAAAATGTGGAAAAACTGACAAATTTTCAGAATTTTTAAAAAAAATATATTTCAAGATTTATATTGTGGTAAAACTGGTTCAAATGTGTTATTTAGGACTTATTTAGAGATATGGCTTATATTTTATGTATATTAACTACTCTATAGACCCTATAAATTATGAGTAAAATGCAAGGTTGTTAAGTATTTAAATACTTAGTAACGGAAATACTTTTTAAATACTTTAAAAGTATTTAGTTACATTGGTTACTTTTTTAGTATCGAACTGGTATTTAACTACAGAAATTTAAAAGTAACTAATTCTTTGTTACTTAAATACCTATGCTGTACTTCAGTTACTTTCTAAATCCAGAATTAAAAAAGCGCAATCCACACATTGAAGAGGGGGACAAAGCACGAAACACTTCTTCCTGCTTTCGCGTAGCCCGAGGGGAAAAGCGTCCTCGGCGATAGCCGACCGCCCGACCCCGACCGGACACCCGCAGACGGTGACAGAAGTATATGGTAACTTGGTAACTCTATACCCTCGCTGACAATCCTCTAATATTTATAGCCCCTCCTGTGAGCGGGCGCTAGTCTGTTCTCTGGGTGGCCGCCTTGCAGGTCGAATTGCTGCACCGTTTTATGGATTTATGGTCACTAATTATTCGTAGTTTTGGGAAGCCCGGTGGTGTAGAGGAAGCGCTTTGCGCTCCCACACCACAGGGCGGGGGTTCAAATTCCAGTCCACGGGCAAGGCAGACTCAGCCCTTCATCCCTCCGGGGTCGATAAAATGAGTACCAAGGTTACTTGGGGAAATCAAGAGGGGGTTAGCATCAAGCTAGCCATTCCTCAGCTGACCGTGACTTTCAGTCCCATGTTCTGTAACAGTTTAGCTCAAGCCTCACCCAGTGGGGCTAGTTATACTGGAGTTTGAAGGTCCAACGACCTAGGTACTCCCTCAAATATCCCCCCTTGATTTTTGTTCGTAGTTTCTTGTTTTCCCACCCCACCTTCTGCGAACCAGGGAGGGTACATTTTCAGGGGGTGCTCAAATTTTACCAGATCCTCCTTCAGTGCAGTCCCTTTCTGATTGTGCTCTCGAAAGGCTGTTAGTTTCCTGTCTCCTGGATAGAAGTATATTTATTTTTTTAAAAGTAGTGAGGGCATTAAGGATTTATGTTTTCTTTAAATTTTTATCTAGATAAATACAATTGATTTTTATGTTTTGATATTTGTATGACATGCGACTTTAAAATTCTCCAGTTTTTGCTCAAAAGGCCCTTTTTTAAATGTCCTTACTTACTTACGTACCCAGGTCAAAATTTTATGCTGGAACTAGCAAACAAATATGCTAGATTTTGCTAGTTTTTGCTATGTATGCTAGATATTTATGCTAGGTTATGCTTTTTTATGCTTTCCAGCATGTGATGCTATGTAGCTAGCTTAAGAAAAAATAGCATGACATGCTAGGTAACAAGTATCCAATGCTTTTTAGCAAACCAAGCTATCTTCATAGCATGGAGAGCTAGGTAGCTTGATCAGCTATTTTATGCTTTTTTATGCTTGCCAGCATGTGATGCTATGTAGCTAGCTTACGAGAAAATAGCATGACATGCTAGGTAACAAGTATGCAATGCTTTTTAGCAAACCAAGCTATCTTCATAGCACGGAGAGCTAGGTACCTTGATGTGCTATGTTATGCTTTCCACCATGGGATGCTATGTACCTAGCTTACCCCCAACAATAGCATGGCATGCTAGGTAACAAGCATCCAATGCTTTTAAGCTGTAAAAGCTACTTTCATAGCATGGAGAGCTAGGTCGAAGGAATATCGGATGTGAGAGGCAGTCACAAGACTTTCGAGCCTGTTGTAGAGAAGCTTTTTCAGCCGATTTTTGGTACAGCCATCTAGAGGGAAAATTAAGAGTTATTTGTAAGGATTTATTTAATTATTTTTAAAAGAGAATATTTAAAAAAAAAAACTTTCTTAGTAAACCTATTTTTTAGTTTAAACTAAGGGTTTTTTTTTTAATTTTTTCAGAATAAGTCATTTTAGCAGTGATAATAGTAGTAGCAGTATAATTGAGTTGTAAATGTGACATTTATTGCAGGGGTTAATTATAATTGATAAGTGTATTTCAATTAGTAAAATAAAATTATATTAATTTGTTTAAAAAAATTTTCTCGCAAAATAAAGAAATTTTGATATCAATTCCAAAACCTACTGGATAATTCGATACCTGTATGAAAATTTATGGAAATATTGATGCATAGCATACCTGTGTAAAAACGTACACAAATTTGTTTCGCCCTATTGGAAAAATTTTCCCAGTGTTCCATAAACCAGTATCAAATTATACTGGATCCAGTATAAATGATACTGGAACCAGTATAGATGATACTGGAACTGAAACCAGTATAAATGATACCGGATCCAGTATGATTTGATACTGGTTTATGGAACACTGGGAAAATTTTTCCAATAGGGCGGACAATATAATCTGCCTTATAATATACTGCAATAAACTGTGCAAATGTATATACTCGATCTGTATTTTTAGAGCTAAGTGGCGAAAACCGTAGTGTTTTGTGGGAACAAACCCCTCGTGGTGCGTTAAGCCTAACACATGCTAATTTTAACGCTGAATAGCTACAGATCTATTATGATCACAGCTTAGTGATTTATATTTTATGAAAGCATTTAAAGTGGGCTTCGAACAGTATGACTTACTAAGAAGTGGTGTAAAAATTGCGTGATCCAGACAATTAAATTCATTGTTTGGTTTTCCAAGACGGTTTTTCACAGATTTCTTTAGAAATAACTGTCGAAAAGCTTAGCAGTAACCAGATTCTTGAAGAACTCTTAAAATCCTTTAAGAACCATGTTAGAAAGACCGGAAAAAAGAACCAGGGATGTAAGATTAAAATTTTGGAAATATTGATACCAATGTAAAAACATACAGATGTGTTTCAGACAATCTAATCTGGGTGAATGTATTGCAATGAACTGTGTAAATGTATACTCGATCGGTGTTTTAGAGCTACGTGATGAAAACAGTAGTGTTTGGCGAGAAAGGACCCCTCGTGGTGCGTTAAGCCTAACACATGCTAATTTTAACGCTGAATAGCTGCGGATCTATTATGATCACAGCTTAGTGATTTATATTTTATGAAAGCATTTAAAGTGGAAATTCGAACAGTATGAATCACTAAGAAACAGTGTAAAAATTGCGTGATCCACAGACAATTCAATTCATTGTTTCGTTTTCCAAGACGGTTTTTCGCTTATTTCTTTACAAATAATTGTCAGAAAGCTTAGCAGTAACCAGATTCTTGAAGAACTCTTAAAGACCTTTAAGAACCGTGTTAGAAGAAAGACCTGGAAAAAGAAGCAGGGGTGCTAGGAAGTGAAAATTAGAACGAGCACATGGACCCGAAACCTCTAAATATGGGTACTACCCCTTAGTGTGTTAGATGGTTCAAAAGGGAATTTTAAGGAAGTAAAAATACTAAAATTTTAGACCTTTAGCTCTAAAACTCCGGGCGTGACGCCCATATTCAGTTTTTCAATAAAACCGGAAAAACTCCCGAAATATGGGACCCACCCCCTCATACTTTACATATTCTTAATCTACTGATCAAGGGGAATACCGTAATGTAAAACACTTGGGGGGGTCATTCATATTTTTCCCATTTCCCCCTTTTTCTATACCTCCAAAAAATGCAATGGATTCTTATAAAAACAATTAAACATCTTTTGTGTTTGAAAATTCCTGGATGACGTCAGAATCACCATGGCAACCCGAATTTCTGGAAAAAGCTTACCACATTACTTAACTACAAAAATAAAAATTGAAAAAAATTCAAACTTATTATTAAATACCAATTTTTGGGCTTTTTCGAACTTGTGTTTTTTTACTCAAAATACCGTTTTCTTTTTCGATTTAAAAAAAACCTTAAATGTGTAACAAATCGCTTGAAAATTTGATAAGATGATATTTTTAAGTCCTCTTTAAGATTATATCAAAGAAAAAAATATATGGAAAGTATTTATTGGGTTAAAAAACGACAAAAATGCATTATTTCGACAGTGAAATGCCTGTAAATAATATATTGTCCCCACAACAAAATAAGATACATGCATGCATTAGTGCAGTGTGGTCCAACCCGTGGCACGCGGGCCACAAGTGGCACTCGAAGAAATATTCGTGGCACTCGGCCTCAAAATTAAATTCGTGTTCTAACTATATAGAACAGTGTGGTCCAACCCACGGCCCGCATGCGGCCCTCGAAGAGATTTTTCAGGGCACTCGACCACAAAATTGAAAGCTTATTCTAACTTCATAGAATATAATCCACATATCACTTTTTATTACAGAAATCAGCTAAAAAACTGCTTTTTAAGGTCTAATTTTCAAAAAAAAAAAAAATTCAGGGGAGAACCCCTGAACCCCCTTAGGAGTTTTCTTGACTTAAAATTTAAAAGGGACATTAAAACCCCATCATTAGTTTATAAGGCAATAGTTTATAAATTATATTTTATCTTCACTTATGGCTATACACCGTTTCAATAACTTATTAGTTTCTTTTAAAAAGTACACATGAAATCGAAAGGAGTTATAAAATCAGTAGATGCCGTGAGTTGTAATTAAAAATTAATCTATAAGTATTATTTCATAAATGTTCATTGCAGGGCGACAGTTGTTTTATATGTCTATCTATGTGTTTACAACTCAGTTTTGAATTTCTTTCTAACCTCTTGAGAAAAAAAAAACCACCCAACCTATTCAAACCTTTTTTTACCAGTAAACTTAAAAAACACTTCTTGCTCTTTCATTTTCAAAACATTGTGAATGGCCTAATTTCTAAGAAAGGTTTTTCTCTTTACTTTGGATTAATTATTCTTTTAACATATTTTCAATTCGATTAAGCAAGAAATATTTTTATTTAAATTAAATTTAATAAATATGAACATCAAGAAAATAGTTTTTAAAATATCGCACCAACTATATCACTTGCATACATAAGAATAGTTTTAATGACCCAGCCAATATTTTTGCATTGCCTATTTAAAGTGAGAAAATCCTTAAATGAAACCAATCTAATCATAGTCGAAATAAATGTTCCAGTGTTGAAATAAGCTTGACTTGCCTGTGTTATCTAAACTAGAGATGTGTAATTTTCGATTTTGATTGTCTGTGGCACTCCACTCCCTTTAAAAAGTTAAATTGGCCCTCGGGTAACTAAAGGTTGGACCACACTGCATTAGTGTATAAATTAAAGCGAAAGTAATGTCATAATGTGAACTATTAATGAAGTTAAATAAGAAAAAATAAAGCAGAGCAAGGGTAAATGAGAACCTAAAATTACGAGTGAGAGATACCGACTGAGCGGAGATCCCCCCGCATAAACCAACAGAATGGATGGGCGGTATAGTCTATACTTGTCGTTCGTTATACCTTCACAGCTATTTAAAAATATGAAAATTTACATTTCCATCAAGATTCCTTTTGAAAGCTTGATGATTTTTACAATCGAGCATAATTTTTATTTCATAAATTGAGCCACACGTAGTTTTGGAATTTATTGGATTTTACTATTTTCTGAAATGGCAACGCCAAGTTTGTTTACTACTACGACTACGAAGAGTTGGTTGGCGCCGCGTGGCGTGGCGTCCTTATTTCCAGTAAGTTAAATGCTTAATATATTTTATTCAGATAGTTATTTATTTAGTTTATTTTTCCACCATTTAAATCAATCCTTGTTGTTGCGTTGTATTGTTCCTTTAAAAGTAATTTTATACTTATTTTACAATACTTACATTTTATTTACTCAATCTGAGGACTAAGTATATTCTCGTTCTAATGTTTATCTGTAAAATAATCAAAATTTACTTCTATTTAACCAAAACTATCAAACTGATTTTAATGGAAAAGTCAGTTTACATGGGCTTATCTCTAGAAAAGTATAATTTCCTTTGCTCACAGTATCCTTTGAAGAGTGTTTTTCACTTTTTACTACTTAATCATCAGAGGTGGAAAATCTGCTACAACTGTGCCAAACTGCTCCAAAATGGATGCCTTGCTCCAATCGGCTCCAAAACCAGCAAAATTCACATTTTTGCGCCAAACTGCTCCAAAAACATGATTTTCCGTTCAATTTAATTCAAATTTTGAAAATCCTACCAACAGGGAAAGAGCCAATCTTCAGCCATCATGATTACTGTCAAAATAGCTAAATGCAAGTTACTTAAACGGACGCCTTATAACCAACTCACTCAAATGAATAAAAATTCTACAGATGAATGAATATAATTTAATTATTAACTGAGTTTTTTGCGTCGAAAAGGGAAAATACAAACTCTTGTTTCTAAACATCACAAAAAAATTACAAATCGTTACTTTTTTTGGAATAATCTAAAATCATTATTTTCAAAGATATTTTCAACAATGCCAAAATATAAAAAGTAAAAGATAATAAATAGTTAAAGTTAATCTTAAACACTAGTTCGGTCCACTAGTTTCACATACTCCCACCTTGCAAAGTGATCCCTACAAATAGCACTTTGCAACATAAATTTAGCATTACTCAATTTCCAAAACTAATGTTACCTTTGACACTGTATGAAAATTACACAAGTTAACAGTTATTAAAAAAATCTTAAATTTAGAGCACACTAATATAACGTTTATAAGTCCAAACGCTGTGGAATTTTCCTGTTTCTTCCAAATCTGCTTATGGTAAGTAAGCTACCTTCAGTATCAGGGAACTGAGCAGAATCGGGAATATTATCAACCTTTAAGTCCTTTTTGCTTGAAGTAGCTTTCAGAACATCAACCTCACACTTTGCTGATACTTCTAAAGGATAAAGTCTTTGGAGTGGGCGGATTCTTTCACCTTGGGAAGTTCTTAATTTTGCAACTCTAGGAATATTGTCCTTTCCAGGATAGAGTTCCAAAATGATTCCAAGAGGCCAATCTATGCGTCGTACATTGTCATGCCCAATTAGAACAATATCACCTACGCGAATAACATCATTCCTTCTCATTCCCTTGTGAACTAGTAGTGCAAGATACTCATTTCTAAATCTTTGTCTGAGGTTCTCACGTAATTTTTGTAAATATTTCACACGGTTTATCATAGAAGATCGATCCACACAGTCAAGATCAGGAATTTCGCTGCTACCTTCACCATGAATAAACATAGCTGGAGTAAGAGGTACTAACTCAGAGGGATCTTCATGGAGGTATGTCAGCGGTCTGGTATTTATAACTGATTCACAGTCACACAAGATTGTATTTAGTTCTTCGTAATCCACTACCGCTTTTCCTAGAATGCGACGTAGAAGCTTCTTCAGCATACCCACCATCCGCTCCCACCAACCTCCCCACCATGCCGCTGTGGGTGGAATAAATTTCCAAGTGATTTTCTGAGCGGTTGAGTATATGACAATCTCGTCCCAATCGATGTCCTTTAACACGTTGTTTGCTCCCACAAAATTCTTCCCGTTATCAGAATAAAGAACCGAGATCCTGCCTCTTCTCGCTATAAATCTCCGCAATGCTTGCATGAAAGCTTCAGTAGTGAGTGACTGTACTAATTCGAAATGAACTGCTCGGTAGACAGCACATGTAAATAAAACGATCCAAGCTTTTCCTTTCGATTTTAGATACAAAGGACCGGCATAATCCACCCCAGAGACTTGAAACACTTCCGTCTGAGTAACTCTTTCTTTAGGCAGGGGCGCAAATGGAACTTCCACGGATCTTGATTGGTGCCGCTTACACTTCACACATTCAGACAGAACTTGTCTAACTAATTTTTTTGATTTAAGAATCCAATATCGCTCTCTTAGCCTGGAGCGCAAGATAGAAAGTCCGGCATGCTTTGCTTTTATATGCTCTTCCCGGATTAACTCTAACACGATATTGTTAGCAGGTAAAAGAATTGGAAATCGGAAATCTTCATTTTCATCACTATATACAAGCTTGGTTTTTATTCTCAGCAGTCCTTCTTCATCTATAAAGGCTTGCATTTTAGTAAGAAATTTCTCGTCTTGAAAGAATGCTAATTGTATGGATTTAAAAATCAATATTTCTGCCCTTTCGAATTCACTATAGATCAAATTTCCTGCCAACTTATTTTGATGTGAAATATTGTGTATGAAACGTAAGATCCAAGCTACTACTCTAATGTTTCTACTGTACGTGGAAAAGTACTCACCCCATATTCCTGTCATTTCAATATTGACCAAAGATGACACAACCTGTCTTCTTTTTTCTTTGATAACTTCTTCTTCATTGACGTCATTTCCATCATCAACAACCGGCCATTCCCCAGGTGAAAGATAAAGCCAACTGGGACCCTCCCACCATTTTGAGTTGCAGAGTTGCTGCGCTGAACAACCTCTACTTGGTACGTCTGCTGGATTCAAAGATCCTGGTAAGTGTCGCCAGGCTTTCACCGGGGTCAGTTTCCTAATTTCTTGCACACGATTTTGGACAAATACTCCCCAAGCGTCTTCTCTTCTTAGCCAAGCTAATACTGTAGTCAGGGGGGGCTCATCTGGCTCTCCGATTACTTTCAGCCAGGATGACGTAATCGGCTGGAAGGCGTTGAAGTTTTGACAGGAGTGACCAATCAGGGTTACATAGGGAAATCGCGGAGCTTCTTATAGGTATTTTCTTACGTAGAAGGGAGTAATATAAGACGCGGAAGGGAAAATATAGACCTGTGAACTTGCCTAAGCAACAAATCATATATTTAAATATCAATACTTGTGATCAATATGGTTGCATTCAATTTTTTAACTTCTGATGGGTTAAAACTGATTAAAATATTTCATTGAATTAAATTATGAGTATCTTGTTTTCCTTCTCATAAGCAACTTGAAGAACAAGTTTATAGCTTACCAAATAGTGGATTAAATACACACTATGAAATTTAAAACTGATTCCTATGCATCGGAGGTTCATTACTTAAATCAATAGTGATCGATTTGTAACAATATTTTAAAAGTTAAACAAATTCCCACTATCTGTATTTTAGAAAATATACAAAGAAAATACCGTTTTTTAAAGCAGTATTTAGTTACAATCCGATACTTTTAGATCACTAAAAAATCCTCAAATTGTGAGCTATTTTTGGGTTGTTCTTCTTTTGTATGTTTTGTATAAAATTGATTACGCTACTAATCGCTTTTATTACTAATTTATTAAAATTCAAAGTTAGTTTATTAGGTACTAATTAACCTGATCTTACTGAATTTATTATTCTAATGTATCTTATATTCTGATTATGATTGTAGTAACACTGATCTATCTAAGACATATTGATCAGTGTTAAAACAATCACATAATCAGATGATAATAAATGATCACTTAGATTCTAAGTGATAATTACATGAAGAAAAAATCAAATAATCTGTTGATTTCGAATTCAATTTTGATTAAACATGACAAACATGAAGGAGATAATTTATTGGGTATAAACCTTCACCAACTTGCCGACTCCCACATACGATCGCCGAAAGAAACTCGAACTAAAACAGTTAGTTTTGAAGTTGGATCAGTGTTCCAAAGTTACGATATTATCATTTTATAAGATCTCCAAGGTGGGGTCACATTGATCCTGTTTTAGTGTAAAATTTGAATAGTCTTTAAATTAAAAAATGATACATAATAATAATTAAAAAATATTGCCAAGCTTTAATAATATAATAATTAAGTCTATAAATTGCTGTTAGTATTTTATTTCAACTCTTTTCAGTTTCCATGAAGGGAACTAGAAATATATTGTCCCTCCCAAATCAAAATTGCTTTTATTCTAAAAGAAATTAATATGTTCCTAAAACCAATCTATGGATTCCTCTTGCCTTTGGGACGATCTACTTCGGTTTCTTACTTCAAATTAACAATAGATATTCATTCAAAAAACCCTTTCAAACATTCACGAAAACCCTTTTAGATTCATTATCTTAAATGCTTCAAAACTGAATTGTTGGATCAAAGTTTAAATTTCCCTCTCTCCTGTCAAAAAAAATCCCTATTCTATCTGACCCAATCGAAGGAGAAGCTGGGGTATCACGCGAATTACGTAATCGGCTGGAGAGCAGTACGTCACACGAATTTTCGTTCCTATGTGAAGAGCCAACCTTATCTTATTCTATTAACCTTGTACTGTAGTGGAGTCAGTCCAAAAATAGATGTGGTCTGTTGGAAACTGCTTTAGGACATCGGAAGATAGACGAGCTGAAATAGTGGCGCCAAGAAGTTCCAATCTAGCAATCGTTGTTTCCTTTTTCCCACAAGGAGCAATTCTATTTTTACTTTGTACCAGGTGAACTTGGACAGTACTTTCATCATCCACTCGCAAGAAAACTACAGTGGAATAGGCAACCTTGCTCGCATCACTAAAGAAATGTAACGAGATGTGCTTGAGTCCTTTGTCACAATTCAACCACCTAGGCACTTTCACATGCTTCAGACATTCGAGCTGCCTTATCCACTTTAAAAAATCTTCACGCGTTTTTACATCAACTTCATCATCCCAACCAATTTTGGTTTTCCACAAATTTTGTAACCAAAGTTTTGGCCGTAGTGATACTGGACTAGTTATCCCCATAGGATCAAAAACTCTGTGTGAAGCAGCTAGAATGACTCTTTTGGTGATTATGTCATTGGTCGCTTCTTTTATATTGGGAATGTTCACTGAAAGAGTATCCGAATGCCTATCCCAATTCATTCCCAGAATGTTGGTTTGACTAGTAATGGATTCAGCTGGGTCGGTGTACTCCCACCCTCGCAAATCAAATTTCCTCTCAGCCAGAACTTCAGTGGCAACTTTAATAAAGTCTTCCAATTCCGACTTCGTTTTTACACTTGTGAGGCAATTACCTACATAGAAGCTGCTCATTAGTTCTTGCAGAATCTCTTTAGGATATTTTTCGTTTCCTACCATGGCCTCCTGCAATTTTTCTTCGAAATGGTATTGGATAGTTGCTCCAAGTAAAAAGGGGCTACACGAGACGCCAAACACAACTCTTTGATGACGATAATGTTTGAGTTGTCCATCTTCACTATACCACAAAAAACGCAGAAAATTTCTATCACTTTTATAGAGACTTATTTGCAAAAAAGCTTTGCGTATATCGGCGGTCACACCATATTTATACCGTCGAAATCTGTTTATTAACGAAGGGATCACTTCTATCAAATTAAACCCTTTCTCAACACAATCATTTAAACTAGGAGCTCCCTTTTGTTTTGAAGAAGCATTGAACACAGGCCTAATTTTAGTCGTGCTGTTCTCCTTAACCACGTGTCGAGGAGGCAAGTAATGACAAGCCGCCCTCAGATCTTCTTTTGGAACCTCCTCGATAATTCCCTCTTTTTCCCATTCTTTGAACACTTCTCCGTAGGCATCATACAGTTGGTCGATCTTTAGCTTACGGGCTGTCGTTTCTAACCTCTTTAAGGCCAAATCGAAATTATCTGGTAAAGGCAAATGCCCATTAAGCCATGGGAGACTCACCATGAATCGGCCGTCTTCTTGGATTTTGACAGTATTTAAGAAGTGTTCCATTGAGGCTTCGTGGAGTTCCTCTTTTGTTTTTTGTTCTGAAGGATCCTCTATTCCCAAGGAATCTAATCTCCACATTTCAGAAATATCCATTTCTTTCACTAAAAGAGAAGTAACCAACATAGCATTGCTCGAACGTAAATTACATTCCGGTACTCTCCCTGTTAAGGTCCATCCCAGTAGTGTCCCTATAGCTACAAGCCCACAGTCTAAAACTTTCCGTTGACCAGTCATCAGTTTTCCTATAACATCAGCTCCGAGGAGTACTTGAACCGGTTGCGGCTGATTTCCGATGTCTGAGAGCGTTATATTCATTTCTTGTAGCTCTTTTAACCAGGAACCAGGACTAACAGGTGTAATATTCTCGCATATAGAAAACTGATCCAACGCTTCCATATTACAGGTCAAATTGGTTTTTGGATTTCTTAACCTGATTCTATAACAAGTGTGTTCATACTTATCCGATTTTTGTCCACCAAACAAAGAGTGTATAAGGGTTTCCTTTCTCAGGGGAGCATATCCCATTTCTTCAACTAATTTCTTTAAGACATATGTCTTTTGAGACCCAGAATCTAATACGGCTCTCACAAGAACCTCCTTACCATCAGCTATCAGTTTTACTTTCAAAGTTTGAAGAAATACCTTGGGACCATAGGTGATGTTAGACATACTGATTTCAGAACTTTCAGATTTTTTAATAGTCTTATCTGGCTCATTATTTCTGGTAGCTAGACTTTCACACATGAGTGGCACATGCCTTTTGCTACACACTACACATTTCACAAAAACCTTGCACTTACGGACTGGATGTCCTGGCATTAAACATGCAAAGCAGCACTGCTTTTCTCTTACAATGCTCTGTCTTTCCGCTAAACTCATCTTTTGAGCTGCAAAACAGTCTGCACTTGAATGTTTACCAGTACAAAAAACACAACTTTTCTTCGTATCTTTTAAATCGGTAGTCAATAAATTTGCGGCTGTAGGCACTTTCCTGACGGCTAAATCTCTGTCCTTTCTTTTAAAGGATAGTGGTTTTTCATTTGCACCCAAGCCAAAACCAGCCATGGCCAAATTTATCCTCTCTTCACCCTCAACTTCGGTCCTGAGGAAACTCATTAACTTCTTAAGACGCTCTTGAGAATCCATAGTCGAAGAGGAAGCATTACTTCTATTCCAGGCCTTCAAAAACTGGACTGGGAAACATGACTCTACCATAGGATACAATATAGCAGCGCATCTGTCTGTGGTAACTTTCAAAGTATCTAGATTCCTCAAATGCGACTCTAATTTATCGTAAAGAGACGTCAAGCATACGTTATCTCTCACTTGAGCAGAGAGTATTAACTTCAGTAGCTCTCTAACGTACATTTCCACTAAAAGGTCATCTTTCCCAAATCTTGTTCTTAAACTGTCTACGGCCTTTTCATAATTTTCACCAGTTGGAGGAAAACTTTCAACAACTTCTCTAGCTCTCGATCCCTTCACCGTAGCCTGTATTAAGTATTGAAACTTGTCTTCGTTTGCAATATCATCATCTTCATGTATGCTCTTAAATTGACTCCAAAATGGCAGCCAATCTTTCAAATCATCACTAAACTGACGAAACTCGAGTTTGGGTAGAGTGAACTTTCTTTTATTTTCCCCAGATGGGCTAGGAAGAGTAGAATTCAACTCACCCCTTGAGGCTTGTACTTTAGCCAATTCAAGCTCGTGATTCATTCGTGCTTTCTCTAGCTCCAATTGTTGTTCTCTTTCTGCTTCTTTTTGTTCTCTTTCAACTTTGCGTTCTTCCTCTTTGTTTTCTCTTTCAACTTTGCGTTCTTCCTCCTTGTTTTCTCTTTCAATCCGAGTTTCTCTAATAGTAACAAGTAACTCTTTTATAAAGTCAGCTTCATCTGTGTAATTGTCGATAGCTTGAATGGCTCTTTTTATCTCAATGACTGTGGTAGAAGCATCCACCAAGATACCAAGTTCTTCTGCCAACTTTAATAAATCTATTTTAAGAGCCTTTCCCCAAAACGCCATCTTCAAAACTTCCAAATCAAAAAGTATATCTCACCACAAAATCCTGTCGCGGACGCCAAAATGTCAAAATAGCTAAATGCAAGTTACTTAAACGGACGCCTTATAACCAACTCACTCAAATGAATAAAAATTCTACAGATGAATGAATATAATTTAATTATTAACTGAGTTTTTTGCGTCGAAAAGGGAAAATACAAACTCTTGTTTCTAAACATCACAAAAAAATTACAAATCGTTACTTTTTTTGGAATAATCTAAAATCATTATTTTCAAAGATATTTTCAACAATGCCAAAATATAAAAAGTAAAAGATAATAAATAGTTAAAGTTAATCTTAAACACTAGTTCGGTCCACTAGTTTCACAATTACCATCCGCGGAATCGCGATTTTCCTCTTTTTCTTGTAGCGCATCTCAACTCAACTCAATAACTTTTCTGCGGTGCTGCGTCGCCGCTAATATATAAAACCTGTTGTGTTAATTTTGTTTTAGATCCTGGATCCTCCAGATATCTCCTGAATGAACTCCCCCGTTTATTACAAACGAATTAAAAGCAAGCTTCGCTTGCTGATGGATTCAAGAACCTACGAAATTAGGATTTTGTTTTAGGATTTTAAGGATTAGAGATCAGTGAAGTTTTGTTTTAATAAATTGTTACGTTGGCAACTTGCATTGATTCCTCGTATTCATACCTCCACACCATACTGGTGACCGCGGAACGTTTTAATTCGCTCTTTGAGGCCTTTGGAATGCGACTAGTTCTTCAAGAATAACTTCTCATCACGCATTCTCTCCGATGTTTTGGAATCATGGATACAGCAGATTCTTTCTTCGTGGATGGAAGATCGCTCGTGTTGTGCCCAGCGTTCCTGGATCAGTAGCTACCTTTCCGCTGAGTGTTCAAGTGTGTGAGTCTGTTTCGCTATTCTTGATCAGTGTGTAGAATTTTGAGCTTTATCTTGATATAACTCTAAAAGTAAAATGTCTGATGACGAGAAAGTAACCCCAGCCGTCGAGACTGAGAATACTCAGGTATTTAATCCTTCGGCAAGTCAATCTCAACCCTCGCCCTCTGATGTTTTCAAAGTCGCTTTCAAAGCTCCGGCTTTTTGGCATGCTGATCCAGCATTGTGGTTCGCCCAGTGTGAATCGCAATTCTCAATGTCCGGCATTACAACCGAGAAAACCAAATTTAACGCTGTGGTAGCTGCATTAGATGCTAAGGTGTTAAAATGTGTACGGTATCTTATTGTTACAACTCCCCATACTAATGCTTATCAAGCACTTAAGATGCGAATTCTAGATTTCTTTGAGCAATCTTAGAGTTCAAAACTTAACCTTTTGCTAAATGAGTTGGAATTGGGTGATCAACGCCCTTCTCAATTACTATATGAAATGGAAAATTTAAATGGTGGGAAACTCAATGAGGAATCTTTACGTGCCCTTTGGATGAAACGATTACCTAACAATGTACAGCAGATCTTAAGCGTATGCTCTGAGGAAAAGATCGGGTTATCCAAACTAGCTAAAATTGCCCATCGGATAATCGAGGGAAGCCACACAACTATTTCGGCTATCGAACCCCAATCTACATCTCTGGATGCACTTCACGCTGAGATAGCGGCATTAAAAGTGGCTCTTGAAAATTTGAGCTCTAGAACTCAACGACCCCGATCCCGATCTAATTCTCACCGAGCTACAGGTTCCCAAAACAAACCTTTTTGTTGGTATCATTATCGTTTCGGGAAAAATGCTAAAAAATGTACTGATCCTTGTAATTGGCAGGAAAACCACCAAGATCGTCTGCCACGTCGGCAGTAGACGACGCGAGTACTGGATGCCGACTCTTCATTTGGGAAAAATCGACGAAGGCAAGATTTCTGATCGATACTGGAGCTTGTCTGAGTTGCTTTCCCAGAAAACTGACTTCTCGTAAAACTCCGCAAGAGCTGAAGCTGTTCGCTGCTAATGGGTCTAAAATAGATACGTATGGGACAATCCGATGTGACCTAGACCTTGGACTCAGACGTAAGTACTCTTGGAATCTTATAGTAGCTGATATTACTACTCCCATTTTGGGGGCTGATTTTCTGGAGAATTACGGTTTGGCCGTCGACTTTAAAAGTAAACGTATTATTGATAACGAAACTTCATTATTTTCTTGTGGTACTGTTTCTAAAAGTGCATGCTTAGGGTTATCTTTAGTACAAGGGAAATTTTCTTACGATAACATAATCTCAAAGTTTTCCCAAGTTTTCGTCCCTAACCCTCAAGTAAAGGTTAGATCTGACTTAGACCCTATAACTCATGTCATTGAAACGACAGGACCCCCTGTTTACTCTAAGGCTCGACGACTGAATCCAGAAAAGCTTGAAGCCTTAAAAAAGGAATTTCGAGAGCTTATGGAACAAGGAGTGATCCAACCCTCTCGTAGTCCTTGGTCTAGCCCTGTCCACTTCGTTAAGAAAAAGGATAATACCTGGCGTATCTGTGGGGATTTCCGAGCTTTAAATAAGGTCACAATACCCAATAGGTACCCACTACCCCACATTCACGATTTCGTCATGAAATTAAGAGGAAAACGTATATTTTCTAAAGTAGACCTCGTTCGGGCGTATCAGCAAATCCCAGTTGACGCACGTGACGTGCCGAAAACTGCAGTGATTACTCCGATAGGACTGTTCGAGTACCTTAAGATGCCCTACGGTCTCAGAAATGCTGGTAGTACTTTTCAAAGATTTTTAGACAACGTTCTAAGAGACTTTGATTTCTGTCTATCTTATTTAGATGACGTTTTTGTCTTTTCAGATGACGAAGTTTCTCATAAACAGCACCTGGATATGCTGTTTCAAAAATTTAGTGATCATGGTTTGGTCGTGAATCTGGCCAAATGTGTCTTTGGTGAGTCAGAAATTTCTTTTTTGGGATATTCAATATCCGAAAGTGGAGTTTCACCTTTACCGGATAGAGTAGAGTGTTTAGCTAGTTACCATTTACCAAGTACTGTTAAGGAGTTACGAACCTTCCTCGCAACCTTAAACTTTTATCATCGTTTTCTTAAGGGGATTGCTAGTAAACAGGCTAGTCTTTACGAAATCGTAAGTACTGAACGCAAAAACGACACTACTCCGATTGACTGGACCCCTGTTTTGAAGTCTGCGTTCGATTCTTGCAAACAATCTATCGTAGACGCTACATGTTTGGCTTTCCCTTCTAGCGATGTACCACTGATACTAATAGTGGATGCTTCGGAAACCGCTGTTGGTGCAGCTTTACACCAGAAGGTTGAAAAAGGTTTAGATCCTTTAGGTTTTTTTTCAAAGAAACTATCTCCTTCACAAACTAATTAGAGTACTTTTGATCGCGAGCTATTGAGCATTTATGAAGCGGTAAAGCACTTCAGACACATGTTGGAAGGTAGAGAGGTAATAATCTATACTGACCACAAGCCTTTGGTGTATGTCTTTAATAAAAAGCTAGACAACTCATCACCCCGCCAAATTCGTCACTTGGAGCTTGTGGCCCAATATACAACCGACATCAGGTATATCCCAGGTGAGGAAAATACAGTGGCTGATGCCTTATCGAGGATTTGTACGGTAAGCTTATCAAGTCCCCTAGATTTTGATGCTATGGCTCAGGACCAGAAAAAAGATTTAGAGTTAAAATCATTATTGGGTTCTCACACTGGTCTTGAATTGCGTCTCATGTCTTTTCCCACTTGTAATACTGAACTTTATTGTGACACTTCTAACTCTACCTGTCGACCTTTCATTCCAGTTGAATGGCGTAGAACCATCTTCCAGAAGGTTCACAGTTTGGCACACCCGGGATTCAAGGCAACTCTGAAGATGTTAAAGAACCGTTACGTCTGGCCTTCGATGAGGAAAGACTGTCAGCAATGGTGTAAGCTATGTCTCGAGTGCCAGCGTAGTAAAGTCCAGCGGCATACCCGTGCGCCCCTCGTCGACTTTCCTCTTCCAACCGATCGGTTTTGTCAGGTTCACCTCGACGTGGTGGGACCACTTCCCCCCAAAAGGTAACCGATATTTGCTGACTTGTATCGATAGGTACACGAGATGGCCGGAGGCCATTCCCATACCTGATCAAACTGCCGAAACCATCGCAAGAGCCTTTGTAGAAACGTGGGTGGCAAGATTTGGCGTGCCGGAGACCATCACTACTGATAGAGGAACCAACTTTGAATCCAGCCTGTTTCTTTCACTGTCTACAATTTTAGGAGTGAGGAGGATCGGGACTACTGCTTATCATCCGCAGTCCAACGGTATCATAGAACGCTTCCACCGTACTCTCAAGTCCGCACTCATGGCAGTCGATGCAGTGCATTGGAGTGAAGCTTTGCCTATCATGATGTTAGCCCTCCGATCAGCAGTGCGGGAGGATTTACAAGCAGCCCCTGTTGATTTGGTTTACGGTGCTCCTGTTCTTCTACCTGGAGATTTCCTGCAGTCTTCAGAGGAGAAGCCGACACCTTCGGCAGAGTTCCTTCAGCTCCTCCGAGAGCACATCTCTAAGTTGAGACCTGTTCCTGCATCCAAGCACGGTAACCCGCCAGTGTTTGTGTCAAAGGACTTAAAAGATTGTTCAAATGTTTTCCTAAGAGTTGACTTTGTTAGAAAACCCCTGGTACCTCCCTATCAAGGACCTTTTTCTGTTTTGAGCCGCAACGAAAAATTTTTTGTAATTTTGAAGGATAACAAAAGAGTTTCTGTTAGCATTGATAGAATTAAACCTGCTTATCTACCTAGTCCTTCTGCAGATGATAGCCCTAAATTCCCTATTGCCACAATTACTAAGTCTGGTAGACACTCTAGACCGGTGGTTCATTTTTCGGCCTCGGTTCAATCTGCAGGAGGGGAATGTGTAGCGCATCTCAACTCAACTCAATAACTTTTCTGCGGTGCTGCGTCGCCGCTAATATATAAAACCTGTTGTGTTAATTTTGTTTTAGGATTTTAAGGATTAGAGATCAGTGAAGTTTTGTTTTAATAAATTGTTACGTTGGCAACTTGCATTGATTCCTCGTATTCATACCTCCACACCATATTCTCTACAAAATATGAGCCTCCATCTAAAATAGGGATAATCAACCTGCGGACCGCAAACTAATTATTATTTTTCTTCTATATAATCCCTACTATATTTTACCTTCCAGACTATTTCCAAGAAAAATCACGAGTTATTGTGGGAAAATCGTGACTTTCGCGAAAGTTTCGTCTTGCTCTGGGAATTAACATGAAAGTGTAATGCTACAAAAATGCTTGATACGAAATCACCAGAAGGTGCTGCAAAAATGCAAATCATACCCTGATACGAAAACACTAATAGGTGGTCCAAAACTGCTCCAAAATTGATTAGCCTTGCTTCAAAACTGCTCCAAAAATTAATGAGCCTTGCTCCAAAACTGCTCTAAAGCTGCTCCGAAAATGAATTTTTGGTTTTCCACCCCTGAATCATCCTAACAATGAACAAAATAAGTAATTAATCTTGCCCTATTTTAGCTGATGCCAGTAGCGGCTCTTCCATAGGAGGAACCCTCAGTGAAAGTGAATTTAGTTCATATATCAAAATAAAAAAAATATATTTCAAATTGTACAAACTTTTAATTGAGATATTTTAATGCTGTTTTATTGTGATACTTAATTGTTTTTGGCAATTTAATTTAAAACTGACCACCTTCCACCTGACTAGTCCACCTTCTATCTGACTAGTCCTAAATTATTAGTTAAACATCATAATAAATGTTTTGGGGCTTTTCGTGCGTTTTGAATACTTTACTTTCTATTATATAGGGGCATTTCACGGTAGTTGTAGAGTCCATAACATTTCATTTTGTCTTTTAAAGTTGTATAAATTTTTATAGTTTCTCTGTGTTAATCTGATGTTACAGGCTATGTTAGTAAGAGAACAAAAAAGTTTGAAAAATTTGAAATTTATACAACTTTAAAAGACAAAATAAAATCTTACGGACTCTACAATTACCGTGAAATGCCCCTATAGCTTATGCAACTGAGAAAAAGGCTAGTAATTGAAAGCTGTATATTGTTTAAGTGTATTTTTTTGGATCAAAATACAAAAAGATATTATGAACTAGAGTATCTAAATAAGTCTTCCTGTTTTTTTTTTCGTTTGTGAATTAAAAGGCTACTTTGTTGAATAAGTGAAATGAGTACCTATAATTTTATTTTGAGCCATTAATATAAATAATTATAATTGGGATTTAATTGTAAGATTTTTTCTTTTAATTCTTATTTGCAGTTAATATTTATTTTTATATCTATGAATTTGAGTATGATACTTGATACCACTACCTTCATTAAATATAAACATAACCTTTTAAGCGGTTAAAGCCATTTCACATCACAGCAACACGTCAACTGTATGAGATTATGAATGAGATGGCCCAGGAATTCCTGCCAGAAAAATTTACAAAACCCTAATTTACTACCAACAAAGTTTTTTTTACAATTCAGCCCCCCCATCAAAATGGTAATATTCATAATCATAACTATTGAATTAACTTTTGTCTTCTACCTTCAGGCCTACCTCCCCTGTATGAAACTGGCTTGGCTGCTAACGATGACTCCACAATATTTACTGCAACTGGACACTAGGCCAGCACTAATGCCCTGGATAGGCGTTTCATTAAAGTAACTTGTCTTGAGTGTTTTTATAATTAGTTATTTTATTAGAAACTAGCGCTTTCAGCGCTAGACCCGGCGTTGCCCAGGCACAGTATAACATGCGCATTTAATAGTTAACATCCTTTACCGGTTGGGAAATTTAAATATCCCTGTGCCCCCTCTCTTGTTATTGGTACTAGTAGATAGAAAATGGGGGTTCTACGACACTGGGGCTCTCTGGGGCTCTGCGGTTCTGCGACATTGCGGCTCTTTGGGGCTCCCTGCCCATTCTACTAAATTGGGGCTCCTGCCCATTCTACTAAATTGGGGCTCCTGCGCATTCTACTAAATTTAGGCTCCTACCCATTCTACTAAATTGGGGCTCCTACCCATTTTACTAAATTGCGGCTCCTGCGCATTCTACTAAATTGGGGCTCCTGCGCATTCTACTAAAATGCGACTCTAAGACATAACCAACAACATGAAGCTAAATTAAGATTTTCTGAAAGTTATTTTACATAAAATGATCAGTTTAGAAATTCCCAGGAGATGTTAAACAGTTTCCCGCGATAACAAAGCGTAACGGTACCAGTGGACAGCCTCCCCTAGCATTTCACAAAGAGGGGTACCTATGACATCATGCTGACAATCCCTTACCTTTCACAAAGCAATACATGTGCTGATAACCCTTGAGTGAGATAACGATTGCATCTTTTCATACAATACCAAGGAATTCGAACTCGGTGGTGAAACGTTACCCTATTGGTGGATTTATATTCTACAATGATTAAAAATTACTAACTACATTCACATTAGATAAGATTTCGAAATATTTTAAGCAATTTTTTAAATGAAATATACTTTTTATTACGAATTCTGTATATGAGTTGATTTTTTTCATAGAATGTTAAGAACATTCAAGTTAAAAATGATAGTTACGATTGCAAAGTTAATTTCCCCTATGATTCAATTTAAGATATTATTTTATTCACAAAGACACTCACTATGATTCAATTTAAGATATTACTTATTTCATTCGAGAAAATTCTTATTTTATTCGACATTGTGAAATGATGAGAACTTTACACTGATGAATGATGAATAATTATTTTATTCGAGAAGACACTTTTTCTAGTTAAACATGAGAATATATGATTAATCGCCTAAAATTAAATT
This sequence comes from Tetragnatha montana, assembly GCA_963680715.1. Taxonomy (NCBI): domain Eukaryota; kingdom Metazoa; phylum Arthropoda; class Arachnida; order Araneae; family Tetragnathidae; genus Tetragnatha; species Tetragnatha montana. Next base: position 43,740,171 of record OY796684.1, read on the forward strand.
ATTCAATTACATTTTTTTCTGAAAGCATTAGGAATAAGATTATTTTTGTAACAAAATTGTAAAGAATATACGATTTCCCAAATATTTGGGAGAATTTCTATCCTTAACCTTTCCTTTAAAGTGAATCTTATAGACTATACACATTCAATTTTATTAATTATTTTCTATATTTCTATTTGCAAAGACAAATTTCCATTTGTATTTCTTTTACATATTTGCTCCAAGAAGAACATTTTTTTCTCTTCTTTCTAAAAGGAATTTCATCTAAACTTAAATTTTTCACTACAAAGTACTAATTTTTCTACTATGAAAACAATAGAAACATGAAAAGTTTTTCATTTTAAAATTTTTATTACTTTCTTGAAAAAATAATTTTCATTACATAATTGAGACCACATGACAAGGTAACCTTAATTCTTCAACAGATCTACATCTACAAAGCTACTCGTTTCCTCTTAATGGTTGATATTTGGCCATACACAACTCAAAGTGCTCAATTTTGTCAAGAGTCCATCCTGAGCCGCGCTGAAGAAACTCTTCAAACGACTCTTTTATCTTTGAAAAATCTTCTTGAATGTGACTCTCTATAGTATCACTCCCTAATTCCAACAAAACACCACTTCTAAAGTAAGGAGTTGCATGCTCTTCCTCACCATCCTCACTAAAGCGTACAAGAGTAGCTTTTACAACTCTATACCATTTAATGGCACGCATAACATGTAGTTCTTCATCTATTTTTGACTGCAGGTGTGGTGCTAATTCATCAAAGAAAAGGATGAAATCTCCTTTCGTTTCTTCCAAAGGTTCAAAATAAACATTAGTAAATGTATTCAGGGCTCTTTCTTCCTTTCTGAAACGTTTCGGACTCTCCACTGCAGTCGGTAATACTCCTAGCGCATCTGTCAAAGTACTTTCAGAGTGACTCTCCCTTACATGTTGTTGCAGAGTTTTACCGGAGGCAAAGGAACGATCACATAATTTACAATTAAAGTCCCCACTATTATGTTTTAACATATGCATAGTATAGTAGTGCTGTCTTTGGAAGGATCTATCACAAATTTCACATTTAAAATAATTTTTTTTGGCATGAATCTTCAAATGTCTTTTTAAACAATCATCTCGGGTGAAAGTTCTGCTGCAAATTTCACAATTGAATTTTTTCTCCTGATGTTTTAGCATATGCTTATCATAGTATTTTCTTTTGAATGATCTATTACAAATTACACATTTAAAATAATTTTCTTTGGAATGAATCTTCAAATGTGTTTTCAAACCTTTATTCCGGGTAAAAGTTTTGCTGCAAATTTCACAATTGAACTTTTTATCCTGATGTTTTAGCATATGCATATCATACTATTTTCTATGCAATGATCTATCACAAACACCACATTTGAAGTATTGCTCTTGAGAATGGATTCTCAAATGCCTTTTTAAGTCATCCTTTCGGGTGAAAGGTCTATCACAAATTTCACATTTAAAATAATTTTCTTTGGAATGAATCTTCAAATGTCTTTTCAAACCTTTATTCCGGGTAAAAGTTTTGCTGCAAATTTCACAATTGAACTTTTCATCCTGATGTTTTACCATATGCATATCATAGTATTTTCTATGCAATGATCTGTCACAAACACCACATTTGAAGTATTGCTCTTGAGAATGGATTCTCAAATGCCTTTTCAAGTCATCCTTTCGGGTGAAAGGTCTACCACAAATTTCACAAACAAACGATTTTTCTCCACTATGAATTTTCAAATGTTTAACAAGAGAGCTTTTCCATGCGAAAGATTTTGAACACATAGGACAAACCTACAAAAAATAATTGAAATTAGCCTTTATAGTATCATATACATGAAAGATACCGCTAAAGTAAAAGTACGCTTACCAAGTTCTGGCTATGCATACGCATACCAGGAGATACATCCATTCTTTTATCATCATGTTGAATGAAAGTGTCAGGCTCCTCAAGTTTATTGAAAGTGGCAGTCTCATCACAAGGATAGTTGGACTCTGTTTCATTCTCATTCACCACATAGTTACATGTTTGAGGTGAAATATCAAAATCAGCTAACTAAAAAAGGACCAATATTATAATAAATAATTGATTTAATAACAAAATTAAATGATTCTAAAGAACACATTACAATATTATTTACCATACATCAAGCCTCTATCTTAAAGAGAAGTAAAACAATTTGATAAGACTTGTACATACTTTTGTATTATCCAAATCCATCGAGGAAGGACTAGATTCTTGATGACTCATTTTTTTTTGAAAATTAGAGATGAATGCTCAAACGAACAAAAAATATGAGAAACTAAAAGCGTTAAATAATTAGAAGTTTGCAGATCAGAGGGGAAGTCCTCGCAAATGCTAGAAGCAATGAAAGTGTGCGTCCATACCTTTGCGGTTCCTTAAATACCAGGTGGAATTATTGCCAAAGTCGCCAAATAATGAAGCCAAGTCGCCAAATAGTATCGCCAAATCGTTAAATATTGTCAAAAAGTTGCCAAATAGTATCACCAAATTATTAAATATTGTCAAAAAGTCGCCAAATATCGATGCAAAGTTGCCAAATAATGACGCCAAGTCACCAAATATCGATGCTAAGTCGCCAAATAATGACACAATTATGTCACATGACTATCTATTATCACATGATTATCTATTATCACATGTTTACTCTGTATGATTTGTTGTGTAATTACTGTTAAACAAAAAATTTTGCTAAAAATAAATACTTAGAAATTATAAAACTAAAAAAATTGTTAAAAATAACTAACAACTTTGAAAAAATAAAGGAGAAAAGTAAAAATATCACATGAAACGAATAATTTTACAAGAAATTAAAACTTATGCATTAAAGCTAAAATCTGTTGAAAAAATAAAGACAAACATAGAAAATAACTAAATACTTTGGTATAAATGAAGGAAAAAAACTTAAAATAATACAAAAAATAAAAACTTTGCTTACATAAAACTGGACAATTTTCTAAAATAAAGACTGATATCCAAACTAAGAACTTTGAAAAAATAAAGATGAAAACATAATAATATTACAAAAAATATTATTACACTGTAGGTATGAAACTAAAAAAACTTTACTTAAAATGAACTAGAAAACGAAAAATTTTACAAGAAATGAAAACTTATGCATTAAAGCTAAAATCTGTTGAAAAAAATAAAGACAAACATAGAGAATAGCTAAGAGCTTTTGGTATAAACGAAGAAAAACTTTAAAATAATACAAGAAATAAAAACTTTGCTTATATAAAACTGAAAAATATTACAAGAAATAAAAAAATCACACTGTAAAACTTAAAAAATTGTTAAAAATAAATAAAAAATTTGAAAAAATCTTACAATAAATAAAAAGTTACACTAAAAAATTAAAACTTTACCAAAAATTAAACTGTAAAACTAAAAATTTGTAAAAATAAGTAAAAAAACTTTGAAAAATATTACAACAAATAAAAAGTTACACTGCAAAACTTAAAAAAACTTTGTTAAAATAATGAAAACTGAAAAATCTTACAAGAAATTAAAAAAAATACACTACAAAACTAAACTTTACCAAAAATTGAACTGTAAAACTAAAAAAATTGTTAAAAATGATTAAAAACATTGAAAAAATCTTACAAGAAATAAAAAAGAGTTACTACAAAACTAAAACTTTACCAAAAATTAAACTGTAAAACTAAAAACTTTGTTAAAAATAAATAAAAACTGAAAAAAAATCTTACAAGAAATAAAAAGTTACACTACAAAACTAAAACTTTACCAAAAATTAAAATGTGAAACTAAAAATTTGTTAAAAATAAATAAAAACTTTGAAAAAAATATTACAAGAAATAAAAAAAGTTAATACAAAACTAAAACTTTACCAAAAATTAAACGGTAAAACTAAAAACTTTGTGAAAATATATAAAAACTTTGAAAAAATATTACAACAAATAAAAAATTTTACTGCAAAACTAAAAAAAAACTTTGTTAAAGTAACAAAACTGAAAAATATTACAAGAAATAAAAAAATTCATACTGTAAAACTTAAAAAATATGTTAAAAATAAATAAAAACTTTGAAAAATATTACAAGAAATAAATAAGTTAATACAAAACTAAAACTTTACCAAAAATTAAACGGTAAAACTAAAAACTTTGTGAAAAATATATAAAAACTTTGAAAAAATATTACAACAAATAAAAAATTTCACTGCAAAACTAAAAAAAAAACTTTGTTAGTAACAAAACTGAAAAATATTACAAGAAATAAAAAAAAATTCATACTGTAAAACATAAAAAATATGTTAAAAATAAATAAAAACTTTGAAAAATATTACAAGAAATAAAAAGTTACACAGTAAAACTAAAAAAAACTTTGGTAATAATAAAAAATAATTAAAAAATAAGTAAAAACTTTGAAAAAATATTACAAGAAATAAAAAGTTACACTACAAAACTAAAAATTTTAAAAACTTTGCTAAAAAATAAAGACTAATACAGAAAAATAACTAAGAACTTTGAAAAAATAAAGATGAAAAGGTTTCCATGTCCCATATAAATCAAGAAATCTTAATATACTTTTAATGAAAATTTCAATGTTTCTTGTGTAAAGTGTTTCAAACTAGAAGTTTTTTTCCCCCTTAAATTTTTTAAAGTACTTAACTTACTTTTGGTTAAGAACATTTTTTATTAGATGTCATCGTTAGGTCTACGATCTTCTCCATTGTGAACGTTTTTTTTTATTATGAAAACTAGGTGGGCTGAGAACCCCTTCTATATGAAGAAGGGAATTAAAGAATCTTGCTTTAATTTGTTCCAGCACACCCGTTTTACATAATAATTAAAAAAATTGTTCGCAATGAAGGAGATCGTAGACCTAAAGATGACATCTAATAAAAAATGTTCTTAACCAAAAGTAAGTTAAGTACTATAAAAAACTTAAGGGGGAAAAAAACTTCTAGTTTGAAACACTTTACACAAGAAACATTGAAATTTTAGTATATTAAGATTTCTTGATTTATATGGGACATGGAAACCTTTTCATCTTTATTTTTTCAAAGTTCTTAGTTATTTTTCTGTATTAGTCTTTATTTTTTAGCAAAGTTTTTAAAATTTTTAGTTTTGTATTGTAACTTTTTATTTCTTGTAATATTTTTTCAAAGTTTTTACTTATTTTTTAATTTTTTTTTATTATTACCAAAGTTTTTTTTAGTTTTACTGTGTAACTTTTTATTTCTTGTAATATTTTTCAGTTTTGTTACTTTAACAAAGTTTTTTTTTTAGTTTTGCAGTGAAATTTTTTATTTGTTGTAATATTTTTTCAAGTTTTTATATATTTTTCACAAAGTTTTTAGTTTTACCGTTTAATTTTTGGTAAAGTTTTAGTTTTGTATTAACTTATTTATTTCTTGTAATATTTTTTCAAAGTTTTTACTTATTTTTTAAATTTTTTTTATTATTAACAAAGTTTTTTTAGTTTTATTGTGTAACTTTTTATTTCTTGTAATATTTTTCAAAGTTTTTATTTATTTTTAACATATTTTTTAAGTTTTACAGTATGAATTTTTTTATTTCTTGTAATATTTTTTTCAAAGTTTTTATTTATTTTTAACAAATTTTTAGTTTCACATTTTAATTTTTGGTAAAGTTTTAGTTTTGTAGTGTAACTTTTTATTTCTTGTAAGATTTTTTTTCAGTTTTTATTTATTTTTAACAAAGTTTTTAGTTTTACAGTTTAATTTTTGGTAAAGTTTTAGTTTTGTAGTAACTTTTTTTTATTTCTTGTAAGATTTTTTCAATGTTTTTAATCATTTTTAACAATTTTTTTAGTTTTACAGTTCAATTTTTGGTAAATTTTAGTTTTGTAGTGTATTTTTTTTAATTTCTTGTAAGATTTTTCAGTTTTCATTATTTTAACAAAGGTTTTTTAAGTTTTGCAGTGTAACTTTTTATTTGTTGTAATATTTTTCAAAGTTTTTTTACTTATTTTTACAAATTTTTAGTTTTACAGTTTAATTTTTGGTAAAGTTTTAATTTTTTAGTGTAACTTTTTATTTATTGTAAGATTTTTTCAAATTTTTTATTTATTTTTAACAATTTTTTAAGTTTTACAGTGTGATTTTTTTATTTCTTGTAATATTTTTTAGTTTTATATAAGCAAAGTTTTTATTTCTTGTATTATTTTAAAGTTTTTCTTCATTTATACCAAAAGCTCTTAGCTATTCTCTATGTTTGTCTTTATTTTTTTCAACAGATTTTAGCTTTAATGCATAAGTTTTCATTTCTTGTAAAATTTTTCGTTTTCTAGTTCATTTTAGGTAAAGATTTTTTAGTTTCATACCTACAGTGTAATAATATTTTTTGTAATATTATTATGTTTTCATCTTTATTTTTTCAATGTTCTTAGTTTGGATATCAGTCTTTATTTTAGAAAATTGTCCAGTTTTATGTAAGCAAAGTTTTTATTTTTTGGGATACTATTTTGGGTACTATTTGGGATACTATTTTACGATTTGGGGATACTATTTGGCGACTTGGCTTCATTATTTGGCGACTTTGGCAATAATTCCACCTGGTATTTAAGGAACCGCAAAGGTATGGACGCACACTTTCATTGCTTCTAGCATTTGCGAGGACTTCCCCTCTGATCTGCAAACTTCTAATTATTTAACGCTTTTAGTTTCTCATATTTTTTGTTCGTTTGAGCATTCATCTCTAATTTTCAAAAAAAAATGAGTCATCAAGAATCTAGTCCTTCCTCGATGGATTTGGATAATACAAAAGTATGTACAAGTCTTATCAAATTGTTTTACTTCTCTTTAAGATAGAGGCTTGATGTATGGTAAATAATATTGTAATGTGTTCTTTAGAATCATTTAATTTTGTTATTAAATCAATTATTTATTATAATATTGGTCCTTTTTTAGTTAGCTGATTTTGATATTTCACCTCAAACATGTAACTATGTGGTGAATGAGAATGAAACAGAGTCCAACTATCCTTGTGATGAGACTGCCACTTTCAATAAACTTGAGGAGCCTGACACTTTCATTCAACATGATGATAAAAGAATGGATGTATCTCCTGGTATGCGTATGCATAGCCAGAACTTGGTAAGCGTACTTTTACTTTAGCGGTATCTTTCATGTATATGATACTATAAAGGCTAATTTCAATTATTTTTTGTAGGTTTGTCCTATGTGTTCAAAATCTTTCGCATGAAAATTCATAGCGGAGAAAAATCGTTTGTTTGTGAAATTTTTGGTAGACCTTTCACCCGAAAGGATGACTTGAAAAGGCATTTGAGAATCCATTCTCAAGAGCAATACTTCAAATGTAGTGTTTGTGACAGATCATTGCATAGAAAATACTATGATATGCATATGGTAAAACATCAGGATGAAAAGTTCAATTGTGAAATTTGCAGCAAAACTTTTACCCGGAATAAAGGTTTGAAAAGACATTTGAAGATTCATTCCAAAGAAAATTATTTTAAATGTGAAATTTGTGATAGACCTTTCACCCGAAAGGATGACTTGAAAAGGCCTTTGAGAATCCATTCTCAAGAGCAATACTTCAAATGTGGTGTTTGTGATAGATCATTGCATAGAAAATACTATGATATACATATGCTAAAACATCAGGATAAAAAGTTCAATTGTGAAATTTGCAGCAAAATTTTTACCCGGAATATAGGTTTGAAAAGACATTTGAAGATTCATTCCAAAGAAAATTATTTTAAATGTGAAATTTGTAATAGATCATTCAAAAGAAAATACTATGATAAGCATATGCTAAAACATCAGGAGAAAAAATTCAATTGTGAAATTTGCAGCAGAACTTTCACCCGAGATGATTGTTTAAAAAGACATTTGAAGATTCATGCCAAAAAAAATTATTTTAAATGTGAAATTTGTGATAGATCCTTCCAAAGACAGCACTACTATACTATGCATGTGTTAAAACATAATAGTGGGGACTTTAATTGTAAATTATGTGATCGTTCCTTTGCCTCCGTTAAATCTCTGCAACAACATGTAAGGGAGAGTCACTCTGAAAGTGCTTTGACAGATGCGCTAGGAGTATTACCGACTGCAGTGGAGAGTCCGAAACGTTTCAGAAAGGAAGAAAGAGCCCTGAATACATTTACTAATGTTTATTTTGAACCTTTGGAAGAAACGAAAGGAGATTTCATACTTTTCTTTGATGAATTAGCACCACACCTGCAGTCAAAAATAGATGAAGAACTACATGTTATGCGTGCCATTAAATGGTATAGAGTTGTAAAAGCTACTCTTGTACGCTTTAGTGAGGATGGTGAGGAACAGCATGCAACTCCTTACTTTAGAAGTGGTGTTTTGTTGGAATTAGGGAGTGATACTAATCAGATAAAAGATAAGAAGATTTTTCAAAGATAAAAGAGTCGTTTGAGGAGTTTCTTCAGCGCGGCTCAGGATGGACTCCTGACAAAATTGAGCACTTTGAGTTGTGTATGGCCAATAGGGTGTTTCAAAAAAATTTTTTTTTGAATTTCCCAGATGCCCCCCCCCTCAAGTTGTTACAAATACTAAAACATTATTACCTGCAAATTTTCAGGTCTCTAGGACGATTTTTGACCCCCGCGCCCTTCAAAAGTAGGTTTCCCATGTTAAAGTATAGGGAAAATATTGAAAATATCGTCATTTTTGGTTCTTTTCAATTTTACGAGCCTGAACGCAGTCAATATCGAATTAAAACCTATACATCATCTTTGGGACATCATTGCCTCAAGATCCTATCGGAAAAATATTCCATGACACCTACTGGGGGGTAGTTACACGGGGGTGAAAAGCGAGCTTTCACCGAAAAACGAGGATGCTTGCCGGCGCTTGCGGCGGGAGCTGGATGAAGGCCTCTCATGGGGGGTCCAGACACAACTCCCGCCAGATGGTTTCCAAATGACCAGGTACCTTAGGAAAAAGGTTCAATAAACACTTAAATATGCTTTTATCCAGGTCCCTCCGCAAACGCCGGCGAGCATAACCAGCACCCGCGGCAAGCATCCTCGTTTTTCGGTGAAAGCTCGCTTTTCACCCCCGTGTAACTACCCCCCAATAGGTGCCATGGAATATTTTTCCGATAGGATCTTGAGGCAATGATGTCCCAAAGATGATGTATAGGTTTTAATTCGATATTGACTGCGTTCAGGCTCGTAAAATTGAAAAGAACCAAAAATGACGATATTTTCAATATTTTCCCTATACTTTAACATGGGAAACCTACTTTTGAAGGGCGCGGGGGTCAAAAATCGTCCTAGAGACCTGAAAATTTGCAGGTAATAATGTTTTAGTATTTGTAACAACTTGAGGGGGGGGCATCTGGGAAATTCGAAAAAAAAATTTTTACCATAGACTTTCGAAACACCCTAATGGCCAAATATCAACCATTAAGAGGAAACGAGTAGCTTTGTAGATGTAGATCTGTTGAAGAATTAAGGTTACCTTGTCATGTGGTCTCAATTATGTAATGAAAATTATTTTTTCAAGAAAGTAATAAAAATTTTAAAATGAAAAACTTGTCATGTTTCTATTGTTTTCATAGTAGAAAAATTAGTACTTTGTAGTGAAAAATTTAAGTTTAGATGAAATTCCTTTTAGAAAGAAGAGAAAAAAATGTTCTTCTTGGAGCAAATATGTAAAAGAAATACAAATGGAAATTTGTCTTTGCAAATAGAAATATAGAAAATAATTAATAAAATTGAATGTGTATAGTCTATAAGATTCACTTTAAAGGAAAGGTTAAGGATAGAAATTCTCCCAAATATTTGGGAAATCGTTTATTCTTTACAATTTTGTTACAAAAATAATCTTATTCCTAATGCTTTCAGTATAAAATTTAATTGAATAATTTAATTTTAGGCGATTAATCATATATTCTCATGTTTAACTAGAAAAAGTGTCTTCTCGAATAAAATAATTATTCATCATTCATCAGTGTAAAGTTCTCATCATTTCACAATGTCGAATAAAATAAGAATTTTCTCGAATGAAATAAGTAATATCTTAAATTGAATCATAGTGAGTGTGTTTGTGAATAAAATAATATCTTAAATTGAATCATAGGGGAAATTAACTTTGCAATCGTAACTATCATTTTTAACTTGAATGTTCTTAACATTCTATGAAAAAAATCAACTCATATACAGAATTCGTAATAAAAAGTATATTTCATTTAAAAAATTGCTTAAAATATTTCGAAATCTCATCTAATGTGAATGTAGTTAGTAATTTTTAATCATTGTAGAATATAAATCCACCAATAGGGTAACGTTTCACCACCGAGTTCGAATTCCTTGGTATTGTATGAAAAGATGCAATCGTTATCTCACTCAAGGGTTATCAGCACATGTATTGCTTTGTGAAAGGTAAGGGATTGTCAGCATGATGTCATAGGTACCCCTCTTTGTGAAATGCTAGGGGAGGCTGTCCACTGGTACCGTTACGCTTTGTTAACGCGGGAAACTGGCTAACATCTCCTGGGAATTTCTAAACTTATCATTTTATGTAAAATAACTTTCAGAAAATCTTAATTTAGCTTCATGTTGTTGGTTATGTCTTAGAGTCGCATTTTAGTAGAATGCGCAGGAGCCCCAATTTAGTAGAATGCTTAGGAGCCGCAATTTAGTAAAATGGGTAGGAGCCGCAATTTAGTAAAATGGGTAGGAGCCCCAATTTAGTAGAATGGGAGGAGCCTCAATTTAGTAGAATGGGTAGGAGCCCCAATTTAGTAGAATGGGCAGGAGCCCCAATTTAGTAGAATGGGCAGGAGCCCCAATTTAGTAGAATGGGCAGGAGCCCCAATTTAGTAGAATGGGCAGGGAGCCCCAGAGCCCCAGTGTCGTAGAACCCCCATTTTCTATCTACTGGTCCCTATTGGAAAAAAAATTTCCGGTATGAAAAAAATTAAACCGGGTATGATACTAGTATGATACTAGAACCAGTATGATACTAGTTCTAGTATCATACTGGTTCTAGTATCATACTAGTTCCGGTGTTTCATAACCCGGTATCATAATGGTTCTAGTATATACTAGTTCCGTTATCATACCGGGTATGGTAACGGAACCAGTATATACTAGAACCAGTATGATACTAGTTCTAGTATCATACTAGTTCTAGTATCATACTAGTTCTAGTATCATACTGGTTCTAGTATCATACTAGTTTCGGTGTTTCATAACCCGGTATCATAATGGTTCTAGTATATACTAGTTCCGTTATCATACCGGGTATGGTAACGGAACCAGTATGATGCCGGAACCAGTATCATACAAGAACCTGTGAAAAACTACTTCTACAAACCAAAAGAGTACAAGAATACACAATACAAAAAAGTACAAGAATACAGTCATATGTTATGTACATTTATGGGACACAGGTTTATACAAGAGAACAATACTAAATCAACAGAAACATCAGACTAAATTGTAATTAAAACCATGCACAATCACAATATGTGAGGTGGAAAGCGAAAAGGGACCTCTTGTCGGCAAAGTTGATTTCGAGAAAAAGCCATAAAACCAAAAGGAGGTCAAAACTATCGAAGATGATGACAGTTTTAGTCTTCCAGAGACTTCAAGGGGGCGAAGGGTGCAGTGTCCCAAACACTGTGACCACAAGGGTATGGTGTCCCTGACACCGAAAGGAAAGGGTGGTATCCCAGATACACCTGAGGGGCTAGAGGAGATAAAGTTGTCCCAAACGAATTCATCCCTTTAACGAATGTGGGTATCCTCGAGCCTGGTTCCTTCGAGCATTGTATCCCCAGGGGATGGTGATGGTGTTGCAGTACTCTCGTTCACATACTAGGGTCGAACCGCATTTAATCTGAAACAAAACACAAATGTGTAAATTAATAAGTCACAAGATATTTGCCAAATATATCAAAAGTATATAAAGTGCAAAATTTACAAGGGTTATTGCAGCTAGAATAAAAAAGATTTTAAAAAATGTCATTCATTTTATTGTCAAGAAAATATACAACCAAGATGCTGGATGATTACATATGCTGAAATTAATATGATAATTTAATTTAAATTGAAATAAGGAAGTGTTTTGGACCTTTTGGCCTTGGTAGTTGGATTAAAAAAGAAAACGAGGGATGTTTCCAAGCCTTATAAGATAGTGCAGAAATTTACAGGGCTCCAATTATGATAAGGAAGAACAGGGTAAAGATTTGAAAAAAATTATCAAGGCAAATAAGGAAAAGGAATTGCAACGCAAAAAATATATATTAAATCTGCTACACCACGTTAGACTGCAGCATCGTCCAAAAATTGTGATTGCTCTTCAAATCAGCAACAATGTTGAGCTATGTTGGAAATAGTTGGATTCTATATGCCTCATTCCAGTTGTTTAAATTATTACCAATAAATTAAGAACAGGTTTAATAAAAACGGTTAAAATGTTAATAAACCATTGCTTGTGAGCTTGGAACAATAATGAATTACAGAAACAATCAGATTAAAGAGATGGCAACAGAGGGTTAGCTGAATATTGCCAATGTTTATAGAATTGGCCACTTCTCACACCCTTCATTACAAGTTTAAATACAATGTCACTTTAGCAACTTGTTTTCAACCCACAAATGTGATATCACCATCAATGTGTACCATTAATCTCAAAAACTTAGTTTTGCCTTTTCTCCTATAGAAAAAGTACCCTTTAATTATAAAATTAAGCCTAATGAATGTATTATTACATTGAAACCAAAATGACAATTATATGAAAGAAAACTATATTACTAGTATGAAACCCAAACTCGCAGGATGCCCCCACATTAGATTCTTTTAATTTTTTTTATGGAAAGGTTTTCTGTATAAAGAGGTTAAACCTACTTGCAACAAAGTTCCATCTGTTTGTACTGCTATCCGCAGACACAGAATCCACCTCTGGCCTGCTTGCAGAGCCACTGGTGGGAGACTTCAACATCATTTCCCACTGAAAGATGCTGGGCAGACCTGAAATAATCAAGAGAAACATCAGCGATGATACTACTTGAAGTTGAATGCAAAGGAACACAGATGTATGATCAAGTGTAAAGGAATAGGCTGATGACACTGTAAAATTGTGTTAGAAATTGCACTTAAAAGTTGAAAGTGTTATTTCCTGGAAACATTTCACCTTAATTCTTGGAATAAATAAAAGGAATAAATTTTAAGTTCGTTGTTAGCATTTAAATTACGCACAATTATATATTTTGATAGTTTCTTTAAGTACATTTGGACTTTAATGTACTTAAAGAAACTATCAAAATATATAATTATGCGTGATTTAAATGCTAACAAAGAAATTAAAATTTATTTGTATAGTTTGGACACGGCTTACTAGATGCTATACAGGCTAGCCGAGTTTTGAACAATGAAAACCATTTGACAACTTTTCCTGCTTGGATCGCCACAAGTCCCTACCTATATCACCCACCGCCTTCAACACTGTGGATATGCTTTGCCAGTTTGTCAAGTATTGCCATTTGGATTTTTAATGATTTCCATACTCAGCTAGCCTGTATAGTATCTAGTAAGCCATGGTTTGGAAATAATATTTGTTAAACCTTATTTGTTCTGTTTTGGGGAAGTTAGAATGTCTAACTTTGAATCTATTAATTTCTTTAATGAAACAATGGGAGGGATACTTGAGGGAGTACCACCTAAGTCGTTAAACCTGCAAACTCCTGTATAACCAGCCTCACTTAGTGAGGCCATAAGCCTAGCTGTTACAGAAAGTGTGACTATGAAAGTCAGTCATCGGATTCAAAATACCCTTGTTTCTCCATCAAGTATATATTTGGTCCTCATTTTATCACCCCGGAGGAATGAAGCGCAATTCTGATGGTGGGTTAACACCACCGCGTCAAAACTGGCGAACAGTAGTCGTTTTCGAGGCTTAGAGGTTTTCTATTGCTTCTTTTGAATCGCTGTTGACCCATATCGCCGCTTTTGACATGGTGGTGTAAATCCACCATGAGTCTGCCTTCCCCAACACGGGAATAGAACTCGGGCCTGTGGGGTGGCAGCAAGATCCACTACGCCACTTAGCTTCTCTTAACTTCTTTATGGCTAAAAAAATTTTCACTGATAGAATGTTTTCCTACGCGAAAATTAACTTATTTTATTCATTTATTAATTTTACTGCAATGAAAATACTGTTTAGTAATAAACACTAACTTATTAATAAGCAATTTTTTAGTAATAAGCATAGTATAAACATGGTGTTAAGAAGTAAAAATTAATTAACAAGTTCACAACATAATAATTAAACATGCTGTTTCTAAATTGTTTACAAAGTAAAATATTTCAGTGCTTTAAGTTAATTTAGCTTAGTCCATCATATACCTATTGACCATACGTCCATGTGCCTATTTAACACCAAATCACTCTTTCTACTCTCATAAAAGTATGACTAGTAGACTAACTCATGTAATTATATGAATTTTCATCAATGTGTACCATTAATCTAAGTAGGAATTAGTTTTGTCTTTTCTCCCATAGAAAAAGGACCCTTTAGTTATAAAATTAAGCATAATGAATGTATTATTATATTGAAACCAAAATGACAATTATAAGAAAGAAAACTATATTACTAGTGCAAAACCCAAACTCGCAGGATTCACCCACATTAGATTCTGTTAAATCTCCCACTGAAAGATGCCGGGCAGACCTGAAATAATCAAGAGAAACATCAGCAATGATACATGCAGTTGAATGCAAAGGAACACAGATGTATGATCAAGTGTAAAGGAATAGGCTGATGACACTGTAAAATTGTGTTAGAAATTGCACTTAAAAGTCAAAAGCGTTATTTCCTGAAAACATTTCAACTTTATTCCTCAAAGTTGAAATGTACTTAAAACATAGTTCCCACTCTTTTGTGAGGAAAAAAAATCAAGTATTTAAGGGCTTAAATTTAAAATTTTTCATGAACTAACATAGAAAGGCGGAAAAGCCATTTACAAGTAAAAAAAAACTTTTCTCCCCCTTTAGTACCCTTACTTCAAAAACCTTTCTTATAGCAAAGATTAATTATAATATTACTATTACTATATTTAACAATTTCAAAACATACTACTATATTTTACTTCTTTTGGGAAAGTCAAACAGAAAAATTCAAGTAGGCAAGTTATACCTGTTCTACAATATGCTAACAGGATATTAACTATTTGATTAACTTTTCATGTTCGAACTGAAAAGAATTCCAAACTAAAATATTTCAAATAAAATTCAAGGACTTTTAAGAACTTAGCACTAAATTCAAGCATACTTTCCAGGGCCCTTTAATTTAAAAATGAAATTCAAGTACTTTTCAAGGCCCGTGGGAACCCTGTAAAAGAAACTATCAAAATATAATTTACGGATATAGTACACTTAGGATGATAATAAATAGATCTCTTGGAATAAAACTTAGCAAAATATTTCAACAAATTAAAGACAGGGAAAGAAAAAGAAAATAAAATATGCTAAATACTGCAAATTAAATGTTACAAGACCTAAACAGAACAGAAGTCAGTAACAAAACATTTAAAAAGGTTAAAAATTGTTACTACTTCAATATTGTTTCTTACGCAGTCAAGGGCAGATTTAGGTAGTGAACCCTGGGGGTGCGTAGTGGAAAACTTGGGGGTGCAAACTGTCCCGGATGGCTTTAAAAACATGATTTTCCCTATAAAAATTTAATTTTCTCAAAAAGTTGGGGGTGCAATGCACCCCCTTAAATCTGCCCATGCGCAGTGCTTCTGAAAATGCACAGTTAAAGTTAAAGCCCATTAAATGTGTTGCTGATACTGATGGTTCAAGGGATAGCAACTAAGAGAACTATTATGTATTGTATGTGAACAGTTGTAATGGGGAATCATTAACATGTGCATGCATTTTGATTCATATGTAATATCACACATGATCAGCAATTAGCCAAAAACAATATTAAATAGACATAAACACTGAATACATGGGGGCCACTTTTCAAAATTTGCAAGACGGAACTTTAAAGTATCGTATTAATCATTTTCATCCAGTCTAGCAATTTTTTTTAATTGCATGAAAATTCATAAAATATCATGAACAATTATAGTTCCTTAAATTTTAAATCAAGATAAAGCTGTATGTGAGTAAAACCATGTTACTTGTGGTCAAAATGTGCTGTTCAATTCCGTTAATGTTCCCGCTAAATACCGCTATGCTCTTTTGGATACCAAAAAAGTAGTAATGTATTCGAAGTAAAAGTTTCCGGGCTTGGTTGCCGTGGTCTCGATGTTAAAAACTCGGACGTTTCACCCAAAACTGTGTTGGGCATCATCAGATGTTTTTTCTCTCACGTAATCAACCACATAACGTAAAAAAACCAGCTTATGATGCCCAACACAGTTTGGGGTGAAACGTCCAAGTTTTTAACATCGAGACCACGGCAACCAAGCCCGGAAACTTTAACTTCGAATACATCCGGCCGTGAAAGCCTTTCTGTTTTAATTAGTAATGTATTGCAAAAACAATTTTAGACTTCGATTAAAATGTTTATATAGATAAAAAACTATTCATATTTTCAATAAAAATTTTAAAATGTTGATATTTGAATGTATGGCATTCTCAAAAGCATGGCAATATTTAGCAGGAACGTTAACGGAATTGAACCAAATGTGCAATGTAGGTATTGGAATTTAGTACTAATTTTGCGTTTCGCAATATACCTGGGACGGAATTCCGTTCATTGAAATTTTAAAATGACGGAATTCCGTCCCGGGGATGGAAGAGTGGCACCCATGCTTGATATAAACTTTAGAAATGAAACTCATCAAGCATTTGCCTTTGGTCAAAAACACAATACATTAAAGAATAAGTTCAAGGACTGGGTATGAATGCATTGTATAGTGCTTCCAAAACCCAAACAGATCACAAAATTTTTTATATCATGGACCACTATATTTTATTTTTCTCATTAATCCGAACTCTATATAACTACATATTCTTAAAAAAAGGGTAAAAATATCCATCTTGTAAATTAAATTGGTAATTTTGAAAGTCAAGTAGAACACTTTTAAAGCTAAAATTTTAAGGGCATTTTAAAATTATTTTCTTCATCCTAGTTTTCAAAATCAGAATCACACTAAGGGATTCAGCTTGACAGTATTTAACGAAATGTTAACACATTTGAACTCAAAAGCAAAATATTCTGTACTTGCATATATATTATGCCATTAGTTTCAGCAGCAAAGATATTCCTAAGTGTGTTCAAGTTTTGAAGAGGTGCTTTAAATTCAGGCTGTTTTATATAAAATAGGTCCTATAACCAAGCAAATAAATATTTCTAATTTCTTGAATTAATAATTTAATAACTGAATTTAATTATTATTATATTCATATAGGTTAATAAAGTAGTTGAGCATAAGACATATGCTGCCTAAAGGGAGTCGCTTTATAGGTTAATATAGAAGCCTAACCATACAAATTTTTCACAGCAAAACATTAGAAAAAGCACACCTTATATCCACTTCCCCCATGGTGGGGAAAAGGGGTGAAAAAGAAAAAGTCCTAAAGTCAAAATATTTGTTTTGTAATTCAAATGTATAAACATTATTTTTGAAGGAAGAAAACCAAGAAATAAATGCATAGTATAAATCTTCATTACAAAAGGATGTGCCGGGCATAATGATCCCAAATCGGACTTCGTTGGAGGTATTCTAAAAATTACTCATGAAAACATTTAATAAATTTTAAGCAACATTGTTTTTATTTTGTTCAAAAGGAAAAAGATAATTCTAATTAAAATATAATGAACATTTAACTTACTTGAAAAGAGATGAGCTGGAACACGCGGCCGGAATTCAACGACTACAAAACAAAAACAAATGGCTTCTGTTGCCATTTCCAGAAAAAAATCCAAATCTTTGCTGTGCCTTTGTAGGTAGAGTAAAAATAATACAAGACGATATCTAAAAACATTAAACCCTGATATAAAAGTAAATCACTGGAGTAAATAAAATTTTCAAAAGGAATCTTGAAGAAATTTTATAGTAATTAAATTATCGAAAAGTCAAGAACGACATGTATACACAATACAGCCATTCTGTCTGTTAGTAAATCGTCCTGCCCTGTCCCCGTTTATTTTTTTACTTACGTCATTAAAAGATTAAATTATTCACATTATGACATTATTTTCATTGCATTTGAATATTAATGCATACATTTTTTTTTAATCTATAGTGCGGGGCAATTTATTATTTGCAAGTATTTCCAAGTCGAAATAATGCGTTTTGGGGGTATAGAGCATTTTCAATCACATGACTCTGCCTAACAACGGCCTTAGCAACGTTGTTTTATTCCTCCAGTGACATCATATGCGAATGCTTCTATTGGATACTTCCATTTCCCGCCCCTAACGACGGCCTTAGCAACGTTGTTTTTGTCCTCCAAGTGACGTCATGTGCGAATGCTCTATTTAAGACCTGGTTAACGCTCTTTAAAAACATTTCAATTGAATAAACTTAAAAAGGACCTAAAAAAATAACATGTATCAAATTTTTGTGCAATTTGATGTTCAATTAGACAGATTTTCAGAGTGGGAAAAAAACAGTTTTTCGAGTAAAAAACACAAGTTCGAAAAGGCCCAAAAATTGGTATTTAATAATAAGTTTGAATTTTTTTAAATTTTTATTTTTGTAGTTAAGTAATGTGGTAAACTTTTTCCAGAAATTCGGGTTGCCATGGGGATTCTGACGTCATCCAGGAATTTTCAAACACAAAAGAGGTTTACTTGTCTTTGTAAGAATCCATTGCATTTTTTGGGGGTATAGAAAAATGGGGAAAGGGGGAAAATATGAATGAACCCCCAAGTGTTTTATAACACTGTATTCCCTTTGATTAGTAGATTAAGAATATATAAAGTATGAGGGGGTGGGTCCCATATTTCGGGAGTTTTTCCGGTTTTATTGAAAAACTGATTCTGGGCGTCACGCCTGGAGTTTTAGAGCTAAAGGTATAAAATTTTAGTATTTTTACTTCCTCAAAATTCCCTTTAGAACCATCTAACACACTAAGGGTTAGTACCCATATTTCGAGGTTTCGGGTCCATGTGCTCGTTCTAATTTTCACTTCCTAACGCCCCTGCTTCTTTTTCCCGGTGTTTCTAAAACGGTTGTTAAAGGTCTTTAAGCGTTCTTCAAGAATCTATTTACTGCTAAGCTTTCTGACAACTATTTCTAGAGAAATCTGCGAAAAACCGTCTTGGAAAACGAAACAATGAATTGAATTGTCTCTGGATCACGCAATTTTTACACTATTTGTTAGTGATTCATACTGTTCAAATTCCCACTTTAAATGCTTTCATAAAATATAAATTACTAAGCTGTGATCATAACAGATCCGCAGCTATTCAGCGTTAAAATTAGCATGTGTTAGGCTTAACGCACCACGAGGGGTCTATTCCCTCCAAACACTACGGTTTTCGCCACTTTCTAACACGGTTCTTAAAGGTCTTTAAGAGTTCTTCAAGAATCT
Organism: Tetragnatha montana; assembly: GCA_963680715.1. Lineage (NCBI taxonomy): Eukaryota > Metazoa > Arthropoda > Arachnida > Araneae > Tetragnathidae > Tetragnatha > Tetragnatha montana. The sequence continues at coordinate 43,759,693 of OY796684.1, forward strand.
GAATACTGATAAGCTTTTCTGACAGTTATTTCTAGAGAAATCTGTGAAAAACCGTCTTGGAAAACGAAACAATGAATTGAATTGTCTCTGGATCAAGCAATTTTTACACTATTTGTTAGTGATTCATACTGTTCAAATTCCCACTTTAAATGCTTTCATAAAATATAAATCACTAAGCTGTGATCATAACAGATCCGCAGCTATTCAGCGTTAAAATTAGCATGTGTTAGGCTTAACGCACTACGAGGGGTTTGTTTCCGCCAAACACTACGGTTTTCGTAGCTCTAAAAGTAACGATCGCGTATATACTTTTACACAATTTATTGCAATATTTTATAAGCCAGATTATACTGTCCGAAACAAATTTCTGCACGTTTTTACATAGGTATGTACCAATATTTCCAAAAATTTCATACAGGTATCGAATTATCAAGTATGTTTTGTAATTGATATCAAAATTTCTTTATTTTTCGAGAAATTTCAAATATTTTTAAGTTTATGACCTAAAAAAATAAAGGTTGGAATAAAAAAAAGTCAACAAATTCTATACTGGTATTTAAATTTTCAGTATGTTTTAAAATTGGTAATAAAAATTCAGTAGCCTTTGGATCGTCTGACGTCTCCCAATGAGAGCTGAAAAGTCAGTTTGTGCGCATGCTCGAACGTCAGCGTTGGCGACAGAGATTTGGGGAAAGATTTTGGCTTCTTTGGAGGTAATGAGTAACAATTACGTAATTGCTTGATATGAAACGTGGCCCGATGGCCCAGTTGGTAGAGTGTGGGCTTGCTAACTGAGAGATCACGGGTTCGAATCCTGGTGCCCGACAACTTAGCGACGCTGTTATTTTTGACTTATGTAAAGGACATAGTTGTTAATTAAGGCTACAGTGGACACTAACAAATTTTTTTTTTAATTTTTAAAAGAATTTCTCAAAATTTTGTCTGTTAATATGAATGATCAAGATAAGCTTAAAAAAAATTTTGGTGAAAAAAAAGTAATTAATTTTTTAATTATTTAAAATTTTTTAAAAAATTTAATAGAATTTCAAAATGCTCCGGTCGTTCCAATTTTTTAAATATCTTTGATTTTTTTCTTGATTTCTCATATTTAGATACTCATTAATAAATATTGGACAGCAATGAAACATTATAAATTATACTTTAGAAACATTGAGCAAAAAATGTACCCATACTAGGAATTTTCAGAGAAAAATGACATTTTTTACAAAAAAAGATAAATATTTCAATTTACAGAACTATTATCATATTGGTGTCATCCAATTTACTTTTATACTTTTAAAACGAGAAAATATAGAGAATTTTTAAGCTGTACGAGGAAAATTGAAACGCCTGGAGCATTTCGAAAATCAAGTTTGAAGCAATTTTTTGATTTTGAGATAAACAGCTTTTTATGTTTAAAAAGACAATAAATAATTTTTAGCACAAAATTGAATCATAAGATTATACATTTAATATAAAAGAACTCTAGAATAACATATATATTGCCTAGTTTTTTTTATAGAGGACAGTTATTTAATATAAATTCTAAATTCTAATTGTGCGTTTATAAGAAAAAAACATTACCCATATGTTGCAAGTATTTAAAATTTCAAAATATATCAAAAACAAAATGCACAAATTAAATTTAATTAAGAACTACTTCAAGATCTAAAAAAACTAAGGTGAAACTTCTAAAAATATTGCATAATAATCCGAATAAATAATAACATATTAAATTAATGTCAGAATTCAAGATGAAATTTAAAAAACACATCAAAATAACTAGGAATTTGAGAAATTAGATTTAAAAGAAATAAAAAAAGAAAACTTAAAATCCGCCGGCACAGTATGCAGAATTGTCCTTTTTAACCAATTTTTTTTTGGCTTTGCTTTTTTTCGCCAAAGAATTCTTTTGAGTTTCACGTCTATGGTCTCGTCTTATGGCTATGGCCATGGAAAAACTCGAGTCCAAAGAGGGATTATAATCCGAGGCCAGCGATTTTACATGTCCCAAGTTATGCTTCTCAACTGCATCCGTAACAGCCAGTTCTAGTCTACTTTTAGAAACAAACACCTCCTTGGGACATTTACGCCAAATACAGCTATGTAAGCTCTCATTAGCATTTTGTGTTTTGCCGGCAACACACCTGTCCAAAATGGAATCAGATGCCAGTCGTTGGTATACTGGCATAATTTTCACCACTACTTGAGGAGACAGATAAGTTTTCATCACACTGTGTGAATCCGGGACCTTTCTTCTCGAAATTGCTTTTTTAAAAAAACACCACGACTTTTTCCCGTCAGGACACTTGGAATGTCGTGGATCTTCATCAGTAGATGAGCAGTGCATTAAGGTAGCGTAAATAGCAGTTTTCATTTTGTTTGTGTCCGGCACATTATCCTTTATTGCGTTACGGTAATAGTTCTGAAGCTTGCCTATTTTTTTGTCGGTCAAACTTCCTTTCTTTTTCCCGCCGAGAGTCACTTTTTTTATTCTCCACTCCTTAACCTTATTCCGAAGAGATGTGCCCAACCTTTTTGCCACATGGTTGAGGCATTCCTCTTTTTGAATTTCGAGGTCAAGTCCATACACATGCTTTTCATTCAAAAACTGCAGAGTCCTGGCGTCTCCATCACTTAGGACTGACGTGTAACGCATCCTGCATTCATCTACAGAACGTCGAAACATAATCAATGCAGCATGCATCTCCATTGCTCCACTTGATTCCTCAAAGTTTTTTTCACATTCAGAAGAATGGCCTTCCTTCCATATAAAAAACTCGGGCGAATCGATTCCCAGTTCATTAGCTGTCATGACGCAGGTATGGCAGTACTTTGATAGTACCTCGAAGTCGAGGACTAGGCCACTAACAATATCGATCACTATACCTAAACCGAGGTTTGAGGTATGGCCTCGCTTCTGCCAAGAGCCATCATATGACACATTGACATCAATCACATCATCTGGGTTTAGAGAGCTGTCGATTTGGAGATGAGCATCTCTAGCTGCATCACGAGATGTTTGCAGCATTGTTTGCTTTATGTCCTTATTCTTTACAGAAAGGTTTGCCATGCATCTGGAAAAAGTCCTCTTATCCATAGTTGGCATATTTAACATGGATGAAAATGTCTCTAAGGCAGCATGCCCTCTGCCTATAGACAGGAAGGCACTAACTAATTTGTTGTTTATATCATGGGTGAATTTTTCTTCTTCTCGTGGACTCGAGAAGACAGACCCATATTCCAGTCCACAATTCTCGCACCAAAGTTCCAACTTTATGGAATATCCCATAGATTGATTCTGTTTGATTCGAAGAGAACAATCCTCACAGTCTTTGCATGGCACCTTTTCAAGTAATTCGTCGAAAACAGTTTTGTGAGTAATGATGTAGTTGGCTGCAGGCCTCTGAGCTGGTTCAGGAACATCAACTTTCTCATCAATTTCCTCAGTGTTTTGAAACCTCTTCAGGCTGTTTTCAGTACTTGCCTTCCTCTTTTTGCTAGGACGACCTTTCGGCTTCTTCCAACGTGTGGAAATTAAATCCATGGATATATTTATAAACAGATGAATCAGATAATCGAAACTCGCGTGGGAACGTGGTGAAACAAAGCTTTGTGTATAAACATAAACAATGTGCGGTTACAGTCTAAAATACAGTTAAAGTATGCTGTTGCCATTCCAAATTTGAGAAATTATATTTTATTCTCAATAATTGTGAGGCTTTGCTCGAGGAAGAGTAAATCATTCGAATTCTCGCAGGCTTGACAGCTGTTTACAAAACGTAAACAATGGGCGTGGTCGTGACGGAGAAAACGAAACTGACCCATAACTTAGCAAAAAAAGCGAAAAAGTGAAAAATTCTTTTTGTACTTGATAAAGGGTAAAATAAAGTAACAAATTATGCAAAAAAAAATTTTTCGATACTTTGGGTGATTTTCAACATTTTCAAGTGTCCACTGTAGCCTTAATACGTTTTATTTAATATTATAATGTTTTAATTATTTTTATTAGATTTATAGATTATGAGAAAAGTTTTGTTGTTTTGATCCGGCATTTTTACGACGCTTATGTTTTAAATTATTTAAAGTACATAGTTTTTTTTATAATATTTTAATTATTTTCATTAGATTTATAGATTTTGAGAAAAGTTTTGTAGTTATGATGTGAATATTTTTAATTATTAAATTTTATAACATTATTCAATTTAATTTAAGAATTTAGTTATTGTTTAATTAATATTAGTTATTATTTAATTTATGTTAATTTTTTTTTATTATATTTAACAATAACAATTTTGAGAGTTTTGTGTAGTTATGCTTATGATGTGAGTAAATAAATTTTGATGGCCGGATGTTCATAACATTAAAATTAGGGATCCTTATGTTATAGTTTCGTGTTATTTTTCATTTGAATCCCCTATGTAAAACACGAATTATCTAGAAATGGACTCTTGGACGTTAAAAACCTACGACCCAAAACCAAAAATATACGGCATAATTTGAAACTGGGACAAGAGCTTCACCAAAGTAGTATTTTTCAACTCCCATTGGGTTCCGTCAGGCTGGATAAAGTGCACTTAAAAATTCTTGTACATTCTATACTAGTATATAAAAATTTAAAGTATTCATTAAAACTGGTATCAACGTTCCCCAGTATGGTTTCATACCGGTTTCAAAATTTCCATTGTTGATCACAATGGTATTGAAATTCCCAGTATTCATTAAAACCAGAATCGAAATTCCCAGTGTTGTTCATAATGGTATTGAAATTTCCAGTATTCATTAAAACCAGTATCGAAATTTCCAGTATTGATTCATACTTGTATTGAAATTCCCAGTATCCATTAAAACTAGTATCGAAATTTCCAGTATTGATTCATACTGGTATTGAAGTTCCCAGTATCCATTAAAACCAGTATCGAAATTTCCAGTATTGTTTCATACTTGTTTTAAAGTTTCCAGTATGGTATCATACTGGTTTTAAAATTTCCAGTATGTTTTTCTAGTATGGATACTAGTTCCAGTATGATTTATACTGGTTCTAGTATCATTTTGATACTGGTATTGTGAACTTTTTCCTATAGGGGTACTGCAAGGAAACCCATGAAAGTAATTACTTAAGAAGCTAATTGCGATAACTTGCTAGTAAAAGAAATGCCAAACTATGTTTATACAAAAGTAAACAAACTGCATAAGATTGCTTAGTGTGAGAAATGCACAAACAAATGCAAGCCTCAAGTACTTGGACTCAAAGAGTTAAATGAAACTATTTTGATTTGAAGTAAAAAAACAAAAATCAGTAAGAGTATGTAAAGTGTACAAACAATACTGAAACAAAAGTAAGCATGAGCTACCTCAAAAACAAAATAGTTAAATTGTTATCTGTACCGGTAAATATTGCCAAGCTGTTTTCAACTAAAATTGAACTACAATGACAGTGGTATCGAACCATGTATACTAACTCACTAATACCGAAAATCAGTAATCGTAAAATGCGACCTTCAGTGCAGTAACTAAAATTGAAATACGGTGACAGTGGTGGTGCAGTAACTAAAACTCAACTACAGTGACAGTGGTATCGAACCACGTAAACTAACCCAATAATATCAAAAATCAGAATAATCGTAAAATGCAAGCTTCGGTGCAGTAACTAAAATTCAACTACAGTGACAGTGGTATCGAACTACGTAAACTAACCCACTAATACTAAAATCAGAATAATCGTAAAATGCAAGCTTCGGTGCAGTAACAAAAATTCAACTACTGTGACAGTGGTATCGAACCACGTAAACAAACACATTAAAATGAAACATCAGTAATCGTAAAAATGCAGCCTTCAGGTGACTAACTAAAATCCACAACTGCAGTGAAGGTGGTATATCTTAACATGTAAACAAAGTTCAGTAAATCTGGTATGTAACCACGAACACAAACACTTGGATTCAAAGAATAAAGAACTAAAATAAAATCAGGAAGTGTGTAAAAAGCCACTAATGTAATATGTAATAACTTAAATTATGTAACTAAACATAAACAATTATCAAACAAAAGTAAGACTAAACTACTTCAAAAACTAAAGCAAGTATGTTGAATTTGAAAGTGTGGAAGAAATGCACAACTGTATTAAAACAAAAGTAAACAGCTACATAGATTTTCTTACGTGTTAAAAATGCACACACAAAGTACTAAGATTGAAAGAATAAACTGAAAATCAGTGACAGGATTGCACAAAGCACCGACAAACGCACAAACAAACGCATGTTTCTGTCCGATGACCACCGTGAGCAAACATAACAGGCTATGAGCTGGGGTTAAATATAATAAGGATATCTATATACGATAAATGGAACAAAACTAATCAGTAGTAAGAAGCAGTCAAAAAATAAACACGAAAAAACAATAAAGACCGTTCGCCGAAGTAAACCGGATGTAAACAACAGCCATATGGCTTACAGGCAGGATTACTCCTAACCAATTTAACATAAGGAAATTCTGAGAGGAAAAATCTTTCAAGAAACAACCAATCGAGGAGTAGGAAGGAGACCCAGGTCAAAATTTATGCTGGTGCAAGCAAAGAAAGTATGCTGGTTTTTGCTAGTTTTTGCTAGGTATGCTAGTTTTTTATGCTAGCGTATGCTTGTTTATGCTTGCCAGCATGGGATGCTATCTTAACCAGCATACATATCATAGCATGGCTTGCTTATACACAAGCATCCGATGCTTTTAAGCAGTTCAAGCTACTTTCACAGCATGGAGAGCTAGGTACCTTGATGTGCTATTTTATGCTTTTTTTATGCTTGCCAGCTTGGGATGCTATGTTCCTAGCTTGGGATGCTATGGCTCAGCCATAGCATCACATGCTATGAACAAGCATCCGTTGCTTTTAAGCAGTTCAAGCTACTTTCATAGCACGGAGAGCTAGGTACCTTGATGTGCTATTTTATGCTTTTTTATGCTTGCCAGCTTGGGATGCTATCTAGCTAGCTTGGGATGCTATGTCTCAGCAATAGCATCACATGCTATGGGCAAGCATCCGATGCTTTTAAGCAGTTCAAGCTACTTTCATAGCACGGAGAGCTAGGTACCTTGATGTGCTATTTTATGCTTTTTTATGCTTGCCAGCTTGGGATGCTATGTAGCTAGCTTGGGATGCTATGTCTCAGCAATAGCATCACATGCTATGGACAAGCATCCGATGCTTTGTAGCTGTTTATGCTACTTTCATAGCATGGAGAGCTGGGTACCATGATGGGCTATTTTATGCTTTTTTATGCTTGCCAGCTAGGGATGCTATGTAGCTAGCTTGGGATGCTATGTCTCAGCAATAGCATCACATGCTATGGACAAGCATCCGATGCTTTGTAGCTGTTTATGCTACTTTCATAGCATGGAGAGCTGGGTATCTTGATGTGCTATTTTATGCTTTTTTATGCTTGCCAGCTAGGGATGCTATGTAGCTAGCTTGGGATGCTATGTCTCAGCAATAGCATGACATGCTAGGTACAAGCATTCAATGCTTATTAGCTGTTCAAGCTAATTTCATAGCATGGAAAGGTAGGAACCTGGTAAATATGCGCCTCGTGGTACGTTAAGCCTATACGTTCTGACTTATACGCTGAATACCTCCGGATTTATTGTAAGGATAGCTGAGTGGTTCATATTTTCTGAAAGCATTTAAAAGGCGGTTTCTAACAGCAGGTTTAACTAAGAGGTGGTGTAAAAATTCTGCAATAAATTCACTGTATGGTTTTCAAAGACAAGATGGTTTTCACACATTTCTCCCAAAATAATCGTTGGAGAGCTTAGTAATAACCATATTCTTGAAGAACTCTTTTAATCTTTTTAGTGAGACTCCGTTTCTCTCCGATAAAAAGGAGTTTAAGGCGTTAAATGTTTGAAGAAGCACATGTTTGGTGGGAACGAACCCCTCGTGGTGCGCTAAGCCTACACGTAGAATATCGGACATCGGAATCACGATATCTGACAACTTTGATCGATATTGCGTAATTTTTTAGAAGAGAGGGAGATTTCATCACAGGGAGAAAACATCTTTTATAACCTTATTTGTATGAAAAATAAGTGTAAATGTCAATTTGGACCTTTTTACCCATTTTTTGGTAAAATTACTAAAATAATATCAGTGAACTGATTTTAATTAATAATGGACAATGTCGTGAAATGAATATCGCCATGGTGATTTCGATCGACATTGAGAACTGCGGAAACGTGCTTCTTCCACAATACAATACGTGCCACACAAGATTCCGCAGCTCTCATTTACAGGTGAACACTTTACTTTTCGAGTGGGAATAGGCACCTCGTGGCACGTTAGTCGTTAAGCCTACTCGTATTGACTTTGACATTGAATAGCTCCGGATTTATTAGAATAACAGCTTTGTGGTTTATATTTTGTGAAAGCATTTAAAATGAGATTTCGAAACGCAGGTTTTACCAAGAGGTGGTGTAAAAATTGCACAATCTAAAGAATTCAATGTTTGGTTTTCATAGACGGTTTTTCACATATTTCTCCCGAAATAATGGTCTGAAAGCTTAGCAATAACCATATTTTTGAACAACTTTTTGTGACCTTTCAGAATAATGTTAGAGAGACTCCTTACTTCTCTGTGAAAAGGAGCTAGGGTGCTTGAAAGTGAAAATTAGATCGAGCTCATGGACTCAAAACCTCAAAATATGGATCTCACCTCTTAGTGACAAGCATTGTTCTAAAGGAAATTTTAAGGAGGTACACATATTAAAATTTCAGACCCCTACCTCTAAAACTCCGGGCGTGACGCCCAATTAAGGTTTTTTCAGTAAAACCGGAAAAACTTCCGAAATATGGATCCTACCCCCTTATGCTTTACATATTCTTAATCTACTAGTCTATGCGAACACATGATATAGAATACTTGGGGGTGCACTCATACTTCCCCATTTCCACCTTTTTCTTACATCCCAAAAACGCATATAAAATCAAGCAAGCCTCTTTTGTGTTCAAAAATTCCTGGATGACGGCAGAATCACCATGGAAACTCAAATTTCTGGAAAAAGCTTACCACATTACTCTACTACCATAAAAAAATTAAAAAAAAAAATCAAACTTATTATTAAATACCAATTAGTGGGCCTTTTCGGACTTGTGCTTTTTCTCGAAATACTGTTTTTTACCAGACTCTGAAAACCCCGAAATATGTAACAAATTGCTTAAAAATTCGATATATTTTGAGGTCATCTGTAAGAATATGCCAAAGAAATAAAATTTAAAAGCGTTTAATGGGTTTAAAAAGTCAAAAAACGCAGTATTTTGCCAGGAAAATTAAAAATTTCTGTAGTCTTAGTTAATCCGTTCCTCATCTCTACCGGGATTGGTTATTATAAAGTTCTTGAGAAAAAAGAAATGCTTCAAAAAATTTCGTCCTACCAATGAGAAGATGAGAACGTTTTTATTTTTAAATTTAATCAAGATTTCTTTTTAAAACTATTTACTTTTCATGATGTTTTAAGTCGAATTTAACTCTGTCGACTAAGCCACAGCGAAGATTTCCATTTAGTTGGTTGATTTCCCTTCTGTGGCAACGCATCATTCCTTGTTTATTCACGTCATGGCGTTCGGCGGCGGGGGATGGGCAAAATCTGTCAAAGTATCGATATTCGGTATCGATCCGGATCGAAATCCATGATATCGATCCCATTAAATATCGGTCATGAAGTATCGATACTCAAAGTATCGATACCACTTTCGATACCCATTTTTCGATACCGTGCGGCATAGCATTTCATTACCTCTTTTTATACTTTCAGTACCGAAAGAGTATCGAAAGATATTCAATACCCTTTAGACACCTTCTTATAAAAGGTACATCTTGAATCAGTATCGATACTTCAGTTGTGCAGAATTTAAATATTTTCGATACCAGAAGAAACTAAGAGTAAATATTAGAATTAAACAATAGTGCTGTTTCGATACCTTGATGCTAGAATTTTTTTTTTTTCAAATGGTATCGATACTCCTCTTTTCGATACCGCACCGGATGGCATTTCAATACCTCTTTTCACACTTTCAATCCAAAGTAAAAGAATATCGAAAGATTTTAAATACCATTTCGATACTTTCTTATAAAAGGTACATCTTCAATCAGTATCGATACTCCAGTTACAATTTTTCCAGGCTAGAATTTAAATTTTTTCGATACCAGCAGAGACGAAGAGTAAGTGATAGTACCAATAATTCTGTTTCGATAACTTGATGCTAGAATATTTTTGAAGTGGTATCGATACTCATTTTTTCGATACCACGCCGCATAAAATTTCAACACCAATAGAGTATCGAAAGATATTCAATAACCTTTAGACACCTTCTTATAAAAGGCACATCTTGAATCAGTATCGATACTTCAGTTGTGCAGAATTTAAATATTTTCGATACCAGAAGAAACTAAGAGTAAATATTAGAATTAAACAATAGTGCTGTTTCGATACCTTGATGCTAGAATTTTTTTTTCAAATGGTATCGATAGTCCTCTTTTCTATACCGCACCGGATGGCATTTCAATACCTCTTTTCACACTTTCAATCCAAAGTAAAAGAATATCGAAAGATTTTAAATACCATTTCGATACTTTCTTATAAAAGGTACATCTTCAATCAGTATCGATACTCCAGTTACAATTTTCCCAGGCTAGAATTCAAATTTTTTCAATACCAGCAGAGACGAAGAGTAAGTGATAGTACCAATAATTCTGTTTCGATAACTTGATGCTAGAATATTTTTGAAGTGGTATCGATACTCATTTTTTCGATACCACGCCGCATAAAATTTCAACACCAAAAGAGTATCGAAAGATATTCAATACCCTTTAGACACCTTCTTATAAAAGGCACATCTTGAATCAGTATCGATACTTCAGTTGTGCAGAATTTAAATATTTTCGATAACAGAAGAAACTAAGAGTAAATATTAGAATTAAACAATAGTGCTGTTTCGATACCTTGATGCTAGAATTTTTTTTTTTTTTCAAATGGTATTTATACTCCTCTTTTCGATACCGCACCGGATGGCATTTCAATGCCTCTTTTCACACTTTCAATCCAAAGTAAAAGAATATCGAAAGATTTTAAATGCCATTTCGATACTTTCTTATAAAAGGTACATCTTCAATCAGTATCGATACTCCAGTTACAATTTTCCCAGGCTAGAATTCAAATTTTTTCAATACCAGCAGAGACGAAGATTAAGTGATAGTACCAATAATTCTGTTTCGATAACTTGATGCTAGAATATTTTTGAAGTGGTATCGATACTCATTTTTTCGATACCACGCCGCATAAAATTTCAACACCAAAAGAGTATCGAAAGATATTCAATAACCTTTAGACACCTTCTTATAAAAGGCACATCTTGAATCAGTATCGATACTTCAGTTGTGCAGAATTTAAATATTTTCGATACCAGAAGAAACTAAGAGTAAATATTAGAATTAAACAATAGTGCTGTTTCGATACCTTGATGCTAGAATTTTTTTTTTCAAATGGTATCGATAGTCCTCTTTTCTATACCGCACCGGATGGCATTTCAATACCTCTTTTCACACTTTCAATCCAAAGTAAAAGAATATCGAAAGATTTTAAATACCATTTCGATACTTTCTTATAAAAGGTACATCTTCAATCAGTATCGATACTCCAGTTACAATTTTTCCAGGCTAGAATTTAAATTTTTTCGATACCAGCAGAGACGAAGAGTAAGTGATAGTACCAATAATTCTGTTTCGATAACTTGATGCTAGAATATTTTTGAAGTGGTATCGATACTCATTTTTTCGATACCACGCCGCATAAAATTTCAACACCAAAAGAGTATCGAAAGATATTCAATAACCTTTAGACACCTTCTTATAAAAGGCACATCTTGAATCAGTATCGATACTTCAGTTGTGCAGAATTTAAATATTTTCGATACCAGAAGAAACTAAGAGTAAATATTAGAATTAAACAATAGTGCTGTTTCGATACCTTGATGCTAGAATTTTTTTTTTCAAATGGTATCGATAGTCCTCTTTTCTATACCGCACCGGATGGCATTTCAATACCTCTTTTCACACTTTCAATCCAAAGTAAAAGAATATCGAAAGATTTTAAATACCATTTCGATACTTTCTTATAAAAGGTACATCTTCAATCAGTATCGATACTCCAGTTACAATTTTCCCAGGCTAGAATTCAAATTTTTTCAATACCAGCAGAGACGAAGAGTAAGTGATAGTACCAATAATTCTGTTTCGATAACTTGATGCTAGAATATTTTTGAAGTGGTATCGATACTCATTTTTTCGATACCACGCCGCATAAAATTTCAACACCAAAAGAGTATCGAAAGATATTCAATACCCTTTAGACACCTTCTTATAAAAGGCACATCTTGAATCAGTATCGATACTTCAGTTGTGCAGAATTTAAATATTTTCGATACCAGAAGAAACTAAGAGTAAATATTAGAATTAAACAATAGTGCTGTTTCGATACCTTGATGCTAGAATTTTTTTTTTTCAAATGGTATCGATAGTCCTCTTTTCTATACCGCACCGGATGGCATTTCAATACCTCTTTTCACACTTTCAATCCAAAGTAAAAGAATATCGAAAGATTTTAAATACCATTTCGATACTTTCTTATAAAAGGTACATCTTCAATCAGTATCGATACTCCAGTTACAATTTTCCCAGGCTAGAATTCAAATTTTTTCAATACCAGCAGAGACGAAGAGTAAGTGATAGTACCAATAATTCTGTTTCGATAACTTGATGCTAGAATATTTTTGAAGTGGTATCGATACTCATTTTTTCGATACCACGCCGCATAAAATTTCAACACCAAAAGAGTATCGAAAGATATTCAATACCCTTTAGACACCTTCTTATAAAAGGCACATCTTGAATCAGTATCGATACTTCAGTTGTGCAGAATTTAAATATTTTCGATAACAGAAGAAACTAAGAGTAAATATTAGAATTAAACAATAGTGCTGTTTCGATACCTTGATGCTAGAATTTTTTTTTTTCAAATGGTATTTATACTCCTCTTTTCGATACCGCACCGGATAGCATTTCAATACCTCTTTTCACACTTTCAATCCAAAGTAAAAGAATATCGAAAGATTTTAAATACCATTTCGATACTTTCTTATAAAAGGTACATCTTCAATCAGTATCGATACTCCAGTTACAATTTTCCCAGGCTAGAATTCAAATTTTTTCAATACCAGCAGAGACGAAGAGTAAGTGATAGTACCAATAATTCTGTTTCGATAACTTGATGCTAGAATATTTTTGAAGTGGTATCGATACTCATTTTTTCGATACCACGCCGCATAAAATTTCAACACCAAAAGAGTATCGAAAGATATTCAATACCCTTTAGACACCTTCTTATAAAAGGCACATCTTGAATGAGTGATACTTCAGTTACAATTTTAGAATGGAGAATTAAAATGTTTTTGATACCAGCAGATACGAAAAGTAAGAAATAGTAATATCAAGAGGATATAGACTCCCTACTTACTATTAGTGTTGCTCTTCATCCTAGAAAAAAAGTCATCAACATATTTAATTCAACTTATAAGTTTTTCACCGAGGAAGAGTATCGAAAGAATGATACCGTCCTTCAAGATTCAAGATGACCGATTTGTAAGCAATTAAAAGGTTTTAATTATTGTAGATACTACTATACTAAACAGCTTCATTATAGTTAGATAAATTTATAATCAGGAATCTCCAATTATAATAAAAAGTTGATAATGTATATATTTATCTAAAACTTAAAAAAATGTTTCGTTTTACATCTAAATTAGTGACGGATATTATAATACTAAAATGCTAGTATTAATAATTATAAAATTAAAAAGATGCGAAATTTAACTTTGCATTGCAGGTATAAAACTTTCCTATGTTATATGACCATTTTGTATAACAATCAACCTAGCGTACAGAGAGAAGTTATAAATAACTTTTGATTCAAGATCTAACTTTTATAAAAAGTATCGAAATGGTATTTAAAATCTTTGATATTCTTTTACTTTGGATTTAAAGTGTTAAAAGAGGTATTGAAATGCCATCCGGTGCGGTATCGAAAAATGGAGTATCGATACCATTTGAAAAAAATTTCTAGCATCAATAAGGTATCGAAACAGCGTTGTTGGAAACTATCACTTACTTTTCGACTCTGCTGGTATCGAAAACATTTAAATTCTCCATTGGGAAAATTGTAACTGGAGTATCGATACAGATTGAAGATGTACCTTTTATAAGAAGATATCGAAATAGTATTTAAAATCTTTGGATATTCTTTTACTTTGGACTAAAATTGTGAAAGGAGGTATTGAAATGCCATCCGGTGCTGTATTGAAAAATGGAGTATCGATACCATTTGAACATTTTTTTTCTAGCTTCAAGGTATCGAAACAGCATTGTTGGATACTATCACTTACTTTTCGAGTCTGCTGGTATCGAAAACATTTAAATTCTCCCCTGGGAAAATTGTAACTGAAGTATCGGCGGTATCGAAAAAAAGAAGTATCGATACCATCGCGACATTTTTTTCGTGCATCAAGGTACCGCATCGAAATAGTGTTGTTTGATACTATCACTTACTCTTCGTTTCTGCTGGTATGGAAAACATTTAAATTCTCCCCAGGGAAAATTGTAACTGAAGTATCGATACCGATTCAAGATGTACCTTTTATTTAAGAAGGTATCGAAAATCGAAATGGTTTGAAATGAAAATGAAATATGGTTTGAAATAAAATATTTCGATACTCTTTTGGTATTGAAAGTATTAAAAGTGGTGTAATGAAATGCTATGCAACCCGGTATCGAAAAAAGGAGTATCGATACCATTTCAAAATTTTGTCAAATTATCGAAACAGCATTACAGGTATTGTGTACTGTACCGATGGAGGTGGTATTTTGAGAGGGTCCCTCTCATCCACCAAAAAAAGGCGACCCGACCTCTCTCTCGGCCGACTTCCTGTGTCCGCCTCCCCCAAAACCGGTTCTCCCCGTCGTAGAATGTCCAGGGATCGGGTGACCGCCGGCATTCCGGAGCCAAGTTCCTTGAAAAAGTTTTCTTCCCAAAATGTAGTCGGGGACGAGTCATGAGTCATCCTTAGGGGGCTTCTCCCCAAGACGTTATAGTATCGAAAAAACGCCGGTATCGAAATTTCGATACTCACCCTTTGAGTATCGATACCTAGCTCTGGTATCGATCCAAAATATCGGATATCGAAACCTTTTATATCGATACCACCAAGTATCGATACTTTTTGCCCATCCCTACGGGCGAAACATAACATCGTGGAACAACGCTTCTTATTTCAAGTAAGTTAGGTGTTCAATATATTTATTTAGAGTTACCATATCTTGATTTCCCACGAATTAAAAAAGATAAATTTGTTGGTCGTACTCCAGAGAACGGGGCCGTCCCAAGTCCGATTTTGGATATAATGTGCCCGGCTAATCCTTAAGACAGTGGCGTAGCCAGAAAAAAATTTCGGAAGGGGATATTGATATTTCGGGGGGGGGGGATTGGATATATCCCCAAATCCCAAATTTATTTAAATACATTGCCAAACAGAAGTGAAATTCCAATTACTTGGCAAGAAAAAGGCACAAACAGTACAACATATTAAATATAAAAGGACACACATAACCACAAAAAAATAAGCACTAAATCTACACAAAAGAGAAAAACAAAAAATCGTGGAGATACACTTTGCAAATAATCAAGTTTTAATTTAGAGTAAGAATCTAAAAACAGATCACTGGTTGTGGGCAGATTATTAACTATATTATAAAATTGATAAATAGTTTGGCTTGAAAGATAGTTCTTGACAATTAAAGGAATCAAGAATACTATTTTATTTCTTGTATAGCGTGGAGGGATATGGAAGTCAAGTAACGTAAGTAAAGGAGGGCAATCTATATTGTTTCTTATTAAGTTAAAATAAAACTTTAATATGGATAAATTTCTGCGTAGTTCCAAAGTCATTGGCATTAAAGGAATATAATTCCAATTCCTATAAGTACCTACTCTTATTTTTAGGATTGTTGTTTGCTCACAATATTGCTTTCCCCTAACCATGGGGAAAGCTACATAACTTACTTATATTAATGGATGCAAGTAGCGGCTTGTCCATAGGAGCACATTAAATGAGCAAGTGAACCCCCAGTGAAAATGAAATTACTAAAAATCTATTCCAAATTGTATTGTATATTCAGGATCACCTTCTAGCCTCCCTTCTATTCAAAACGTCATTAAAGAAAAAAGGTACTTCAGGATTAGCCAGTGAAAAATTTCTCTAATCGAACATATTGGAAATTCAACTTTATGTATAATAGCTAACATATTGGATATTTCACTTTCAACGGCATATGCTTGTGCAGCTAAGAAACAGAAAAGACTTCACCGAGCTGGCTTGGGGATATAATTCTTTTCTTCGCCAGCTGCTCTCGACTTCACAATCACACACTTTGAGTGTGTCACAGTTTGCATTAGTAAGTGAATATGAGGGGATGGCCCTGGAATTTATGATTTCTCCCCAGAAGGATTTACAAAACTCTTAATTTATTACCAACAAAGAAATAATATTTTTACATTTCAGCACCCTGTATAAATGATAAGATTTATAACCATTAAATTAACTTTTGTTGCAGGTCCACTAAATCAGACAGTCTGCTATAATGTCTGCTGATATGGATGGTGGCCATTTGTCCGAGAGGCCACAGATGGACGTTGTATAAAGTAAAGTAAGTAACTTTTGTGATAAGTGTTTGTAATTAGTGTGTATATAGTGTTCTATAATTAGCTTTATGGATGGGTTGATAAATGTAAACAATAACAAAGTCCTAGAGACTTCCGGTTTAGAACCACAACATAGCAGATGCATTTGGCAACTTGGCAAAAACGTCGTTTTTAAAATATTAAAAATATTATTTTTCTCCCTAATCCTTTTTTAATAAAATAATAATAAAAAAAAAGGAGTGAATGCAAAAAAAGGCTGATTACTGAATGAATAAAAAATAATACATTCAAAAATAATTAATACGAAAAGAGAAAAACGAATTTACGTGGTTGAAGTTGACTTCGAAACAAAAACAAAAAACAAACAAGAATGAAAAGGATGCCAAAGCAATGCCAAGGATAACGCTAATGTGGTAAACCGGAAATAATATATTAGCACTGCCAGATGCAGAACGAAACTAGTGAAACCCATCCATATTAAAAGTGGGTATCTGTGTTTACTCAGGATTTTTTTTTTTTTTTGAAATTTGACTCCTAAAAAGAAAGTAGCTATATTAGCTATTTTTTGTTGCACAAGGAATAAATATTAATATGTTTCAAAATATTTAAATTTTTATGCCTTAACCAATGCTGCTGTTTGAAGAAATACACCTTTTTTACCAGAAATTAAATGCTTCTGAGGAACACATTTCAATATTCTTTTGGAAGACCCAGGAATTTATGATTCCTCCCCAGAAGGATTAACAAAACCCTGATTTATTACCTACAAAGAAATAATTTTTTTACATTTTAGCACCCTTGTCTATATCATAAGATTTGTATTTTGAATTAACTTTTGTCGCAGGTCACCTTCACCGAATTGGGTAGGCTATACTCTCTGAGTGCTGACAACGTGTGCCCTTTCTGCCAGCCGTGGAATGGATGATCCAAGAATGGGCGTTGGATAAAGTAAAGTAACTTTTGTCGTAAGTGTTTGTGAATTATTTATAATTAGCTTTTTATTAATAGGGGGTTTCCCTAGGAATTGTTTTTGGAAATTTGACTCTTAAAAATAAAGTAGCTATATTAGCTATTTTTTGTTGCACAAGGAATAAATATTAATATGTTTCAAAATATTTAAATTTTTATGCCTTAACCAATGCTGTTAGAAAAAATACACCTTTTTTTACCAGAAATTAAGTGCTTCTGGGGAACACATTTCAATATTCTTTTGGATGACCCAGGAATTTATGATTCCCAGAAGGATGATCAAAACCCTGATTTATTACCTACAAAGAAATAAATTTTTTACATTTTAGCACCCTTGTCTATATCAAGATTTGTATTTTGAATTAACTTTTGTCGCAGGTCACCTTCACCGCATTGGGCAGTCTACTGAGTGCTGACAACGTGTGCCCTTTCTGCCAGCCATGGAATGGATGATCCAAGAATGGGCGTTGGATAAAGTAAAGTAACTTTTGTCGTAAGTGTTTGTGAATTATTTATAATTAGCTTTTTATTAATAGGGGGTTTCCCTAGGAATTGTTTTTGGAAATTTGACTCTTAAAAATAAAGTAGCTATATTAGC
Source organism: Tetragnatha montana (assembly GCA_963680715.1). NCBI lineage: Eukaryota > Metazoa > Arthropoda > Arachnida > Araneae > Tetragnathidae > Tetragnatha > Tetragnatha montana. The sequence goes on from OY796684.1 coordinate 43,778,054, forward strand.
TATTTTTTGTTGCACAAGGAATAAATATTAATATGTTTCAAAATATTTAAATTTTTATGCCTTAACCAATGCTGTTAGAAAAAATACACCTTTTTTTACCAGAAATTAAGTGCTTCTGGGGAACACATTTCAATATTCTTTTGGATGACCCAGGAATTTATGATTCCCAGAAGGATGATCAAAACCCTGATTTATTACCTACAAAGAAATAAATTTTTTACATTTTAGCACCCTTGTCTATATCAAGATTTGTATTTTGAATTAACTTTTGTCGCAGGTCACCTTCACCGCATTGGGCAGTCTACTGAGTGCTGACAACGTGTGCCCTTTCTGCCAGCCATGGAATGGATGATCCAAGAATGGGCGTTGGATAAAGTAAAGTAACTTTTGTCGTAAGTGTTTGTGAATTATTTATAATTAGGTTTATATTAATAGGGGGTTTCCCTAGGGATTGTTTTTGGAAATTTGACCCCTTTTTGGTAGTTTAGGGAATACATATAGAATTTTTTATCCCTCAACCAATGGTGTAGTTTGAAATATACACCTTTTTTACCAGAAGTTTAATATGTTGGAGGAACAATTTAAATATTCCTCTGGATGGTCCAGGAATTAATGATTCCTCCCCAGAAGGATTAACTAAACAGGTCCTAGGGCGGAAATCCGTGCTTCTATAAGTTCTGTTAACAAAATTCCGTCCTTGATTTATTATAAAATGCAAAATCAGCTGACCGATTGGCAGCGGTTTGTACTAAATTTCAATACTTATTACTACTGTTTTGCTATACCTATACAAATTCAACATTTGATAATTAGGTACCTACTTTCACTAATTCAGTTTTAGGAAAAAGGTACCTTCACAAAATACATATACTCTCAATAGTAAATTATTAGTCATTCTAGACTAAATTTTCTTTTGTTTCTAATGCTAAAACTTATATGTACATGTTTTTAATTTTCACAAAATAGGTACCTTTTAAAAAATCCTAGACAGACCCCTGACCCTGATAACGCACATTTTGGCCAGGGTTGCATGATTTAAATCACTTGATTTTTTAAAAAACTCATATGATTTAAATCAAAAATGTTAAACTTAAACTACCATAATTTAAAGAAAATTATTAGTTGTATGCTTTAAAATTGGTTTGAAAAATTATTTGCATTAAAATTTTTAAACTTTTTTTTTATACTATATATACATTTAGCATTTATACAATTGATTGCCTGGAAAACAGTGTTACTGGAAAACAGTAAACAGTGTTACTACCATATTGACCCTTTGATTATGGAAATGCAGTGATGGCAGTTGTCCTAGAATTCCTATATATTTGAGAAAAGACTAAAAAGTGTCCTATAATTTCTAAAAGTGGCATTTGTCCTATATTTTCTCTCTTCATGTCAATTTTCTTTAACAGATTCTATCAAAATCCAAAAAATTCTTCCGAAAAATTTTGCTATTTTGTTTTTACTGATGCATATTACAAATTTTTAAAAAGCGGTCAGCTCTGCCTGCATGTTTCTTTGCCTGATGACTGGTCAAAAAGTCTGCTTTCTCTGATTAAAATGCAGATAATAACAACTTGGAAACTTGTGATTACTATGATTTTTCTCGGAATTGCATTTTTATTTTCGCGTTTACATATACCTTCTGAGGTTTTTATGCAGGAAATTTTAGCTTTCTACATTTTTATTACCCGACTCAGATTTACCCACACTGCTCCTGATTTTTCAGAACATTCCCCAGATTTTTATAATTTTCTCTAGTTTTATGAAATATTTCATGGATAGTGGGTTATATATAGTTGCAACTTTTAGACTTGAAATCAGAACCGAGCAACTATGAAAAGTCAAATAAAGCATATGGATTCAATACGACTCAAGATTTTGATAATTTTAGATGTGAAGAATTTTTTCAGTTTTTACTATTCACCATGATTGAATATTGTTTTAATTAATTATCTAATGTAACTAACAAATGAAATTCTAAATAGGAATTAAAACTGTGTTCGTTAAGAATTTGTAGTGCAATTTTGTATGTCCTATATTTTTACAATGAGAATCCTATATTTTTTTATGAACTCGATGCTGTCACTGAAAATGCTGTAAATAGCAATCAACTTGATTTGTTTTTGTGGTTCTGTAAATAGCAAGGGTTTGGTACTAAAATCCTATAATTTTATACCTGTTATTATCAACTTTGTAAAATGTTTAGAGGATTTTTATCAAAAGCTCATCTTTATATTTTTAGTTTTGTTTTTCAATCCAATTTTTTTCTTATTCTACATAAATATCAATGATTTGAATTTATTTTTTATCACTAATTACTTATTTATTAAGGAAATAAACATTATTGATTTTAGTTAAATTAATTTTACCTATTACAGTAAACTCAAAGATTGATTTCAATTTTTTCAGTAATGTATTAAATATAATCATTGTCTTGATTTATTTAGTACTGTATCAAATGTAACCATAGTTATGATTTAAAAAAATAATTTTTGATTTCAAAATTTGGAAAGTAGTTAGTGAAAGAAGGATAAAACTTTTAGTAACTAATAGTACAATTATTCATTCGGCCTCTCAGAACGGGCATCTCACCGATGAGATGGCAGTGAACTGCTTCCCTTGATTAGTTAATTATATTAATTAGTGAATAAAATATATCAGAATGTGATGCAAAATTGTTACATCACACAGAAGTTATAATATCAATATATTTTTGATCAGTTTCAGAACATAAAGAACTGTTAATTCATTTAAATAAAAAAAAATCCCGATTTAAATAAAAAAATTCCGATTTAAAACAAATAAATCTGATTTTTTTTTTTAAATCAAAAAATCAGCAACCCTGCATTTTGCCCACAAATAAGCTTGTTTTACTCAGAGACAGGTTTAAGTTAAAATTTAAGGACCCATTTCATTGTTCATGTGATATTTTATAAGTTTTTCTGCAATTTTAAAAAATTGCTAGATTAAGGGAAATGATTAAAAAAGATAGTTCAAAGTTCAGTCGAGAAGTTGGAGGTAATATCAGGTACATAAAATACCTTGACTTGCTGCTAGAATTTAAAGTTATGCAGTTTTAAATTTTTCTATAAGGAAAGTAATTTTCCATTTGAAAACTTTAAAAAGAAAATATGCAAGAACCTAAATTATTGAATTTTTCCATCTTGCCTAGCAGTGAAATTAAGTAGACAATGCTCAACAATTGGGATTCTTCTTACAATTAAAAGCAAATTGTAAATTATCCCTTTTCAATCAGATAAGCAGACTTCTATCTAAAAATTTGATATAATATATCCAAGTAAAAATAAATGTAAAAAATATAAAAGTAAAAATAATCTATGAAGTCTGAATTTTAGTACACAAATTGCAGAATAAATAAATTATGTTGTGGGTAAATTTTTGGCAAGACTTAAAATCTTTGATCTGATAATTGACTTGGAATTTATCAAGCCTTTTTAATCATAGATTTAATTGCATGTTACTTATCTTAATTATTATTAGTCTTTCCAATTGAATATAATTTAAATGTTATTATTTTACCCCAACTTTTGAAAATTCAACTTGGTTGAATTTATGGCAGTTTACACTTGACAATGTCCCACCTACCCTGTAAGTTCTGGATGTATGACTTAAATTCCCTGGATTTTGAAGGAACACCAGTTTTTTCTTCTAAAGTTAATTTTTTGAAATTCCTTGCCTCAAAACTTTTTTATATGATGTTCTATGGAAATGAAACCTGAGTAGGAGTTTTGGGATGATCTTTCAGAAAATAGATTGATATGTATGAAGATGGTGTGGGGAAAATGATTAGGCATTTTGACAGTGTATTGAACCATGCAAAATAACACTTAAATCGTCTTTCTAACCCAGGCTTTTCACTTACAGTCACAATGGTTTTGCAGTGGACTAAACCATAAATTAAGAGACTTGTTTTGGTCTTAGATGGCCAAATAAATCTATGTATAATTTATGTAGTAATGTAAATTTGTTAACTAATTGTTAATTTTTGTCATAAAAACCATACTTGTTGGTTCATCTGTAGCTGAAGCAAAAATATTGCTTATTAAGCTGAAGAAATTTTCAATATTTGATTCGGATTTTTTGTACTCTTTTACTATTTTAATTCTTTGTTATTTCATGTTTTGTTTACATTTCAGATCAGATGAGAAAATTCCTCATAAAGAAAGGAAAAGCACCTGCAGAAATAGAGGCTGAATTGAAGAACAGAAACACTTAATTGTCTTAAAAAATCAAGACAGAAAGTACAGAAAATGTACAGAAATTGCTATACAAGAATTAAAGAATAAAACTTTTTAAATGTGTATACTTTGTTTTGTCTTTTCATTAGATCTAAGAGCTGTTGCTAGTAGAAATGTTATGCATGTGCATGGGGAATTTCCCAACTTTTTTTAGAAATTCTATTTTTTAATATTGTTGAGAATATATCTATTCCAGCAAGTGGTGGTCGTATTTGTTGCTAGGCCAGCAACATGTTCTAGCAGCGCATGCTGGATTTGGCATGCTAGAATAGCACGAAATTCCAGCAAGTGGTGGTCGTAATCGTTGCTAGGCCAGCAACATGTTCTAGCAATGCATGCTGGATTTTGTATGCTAGAATAGCAAAAAATTCCAGCAAGTGGTGGTCGTATTTGTTGCTAGGCCAGCAACACGTTCTAGCAACGCATGCTGGATTTTGTATGCTAGAATAGCAACAGATTCCAGCAAGTGGTGGTTGTAATCTTTGCTAGGCCAGCAACATTTTCTAGCAACGCATGCTGGATTTTGTATGCTAGAATAGCAAAAATTTCCAGCAAGTGGTGGTCGTAATCTTTGCTAGGCCAGCAACATTTTCCAGCAACGCATGCTGGATTTTGTATGCTAGAATAGCAAAAATTTCCAGCAAGTGGTGGTCGTAATCTTTGCTAGGCCAGCAACATTTTCCAGCAACACATGCTGGATTTTTGTTTGCTGGCAAGCATAAAAGTGGGCCATAACCGATCTTGGGTTGCTGGTGGCTTATGCTGGAACCAGCAAACATTTATGCTAGTTTTTTGCTAGTTTACTAGCATGAATCTAGCATGCAATGCTTGTCCAGCAAACAAATTCCAGCATAAATTTTGACCTGGGGATCATTTGACCAATCAAATGCTCAAACGATCGACCACCACCACCGTATTTCATTTCCGGCTTTTCTATTTTATATATTAAAATTGGGTTTCTGGGGGAAACTTGTTTTAAAAATTTACCTTATCAACCTTATTTATTTTTATATCCATGTAATTTGAGTATGCTACCTCTACCTTCTGAATTAAATTTAAACAAACTTTTTAACAGTTAAAACTGTTTCACAACACAACGCGATAACTGTATGAGATTATGAATGAGATGGCCCAGGAATTCCTGCCCGAAAGATTTACAAAACCCTAATTTACTACCAACGAAGTTTTGTTTTACAATTCAGTCCCCCCATCAAAATAGTAATATTCATAACTATTGAATTATAACTTTTGTCTTCTACCTTCAGGCCCACCTCCCCTGTATATGAAACTAGCTGCTAACAATGACTCCACAATATTTACTGCAACTGGACACTTGGCCAGCACTAATGCCCTGGATAGGCGTTTCATTAAAGTAAGTAACTTGTCTTGAGTGTTTTTATAATTAGTTATTTTATTAGAAATTGGGTTTCTGGGGGAAATTTGTTTTAAAAATTTACCTTATCAACCTTATTTATTTTCATATCCATGTAATTTGAGTATGCTACCATTACCTTCTTAATTAAATTTAAACAAACTTTTTAACGGTTAAAACCGTTTCACAACACAAACAACGCGATAACTTTATGAGATTATGAATGAGATGGCCCAGGAATTCCTGCCCGAAAGATTTACAAAACCCTAATTTATTACCAACAAATTTTTTTTACAATTCAGCCCCCCCCCCTTCAAAATTGTAATATTCATAACTATTGAATTAACTTTTGTCTTCTATTTCAGGACCACCTCCCCTGCATGAAACTGGCTGCTAACGATGTCCCAACAGGAAAATGAAAAGCCCTGGGGCCTTAGCACGAGCTCGTTGATATGCGAAACCGACGTTGGAATTGCCCCTATCACGTGACCGATGACGTCAAATTCAGACTGTGGCAAGAAGTCCGTAGCACGAGCTAGTTGAAATTGGTTGCAAGTCGGAATTACGGTCGAAATTACAGTTGGAATGGCAACCGAGAATCTCACCGGCCTCTGCCCGCGTGAAATGACTGAAATGCTCATTCCGACCAGTCGATATGGTTGTTTTGATTCGACCGATGGCTTTGAAGTTGAACTAAAGTAAATTATTCTTGATTTCTTTTGTTATTAGATTGTATAATGTATGTTTTGAATTGTTTTTAGAGTTCTAATACTTCTAAAACTATATTTTCATGTGTATATCTTAACCCTATAGTGATCGCGTGAGTCTGAGACTCCGGACATATTTTTGTGCTATGAATGCATATATTTCTTAATAAGTATTTTTAAATTTAACAGTATTATTAAGAAAGAGCCTGTCCCAGGTCGAAATTTATGCTGGAATTTCTTTGCTAGACAAGCATAGTATGCTATGTTCAAGCTAGGAAAAATAGCATAAACTAGCATAAATGTTTGCTAGGTCCACCATAATCACCTAGCATGCCATGTCGTGTATTGGCCCACTTTTTATGCTACCTAGCATAGAAAAATCTAGCTTGTGTTGCTAGATTTTTCATGCTACCTAGCATAGAAAATATAGCTTGTGTTACTAGATTTTTTATGCTACCTAGCATATAAAATCTAGCAACACAAGCTAGGTTTTTTATGCTAGGTAGCATAAAAAGTGGGCCAATACATGACATGGCATGCTAGGTGATTATGGTGGACCTAGCAAACATTTATACTAGTTTTTTTTAAATTTCTAGCAACATATGGTAGATTTTTTAATGCTACCTAGCATATAAAATCTAGCAACACAAGCTAGGTTTTTTATGCTAGGTAGCATAAAAAGTGGGCCAATACATGACATGGCATGCTAGGTAATTATGGTGGACCTAGCAAACATTTATGCTAGTTTTTTCTAAAATTTCTAGCAACATATGCTATATTTTTTATGCTACCTAGCATACAAATCTAGCTTGCTATTCTAGCATACAAAATCTAGCTTGTGTTGCTGGAAAAAGGTTTGCTATTCTAGTATTATTTTTCTAGCATCAGATGCTGTTAATTTTTATATTATTCTAGCATTACTTTTCTACCATGAGTTGCCTTTATTTTTAACATAGCCTATACAATACTTTTCTAAATTTTCAGACAGATGTAAATTCAGTTTTTTCTAAAAGAACATGTTTATTACCTGCAGTTGTTCTAATTTTTTAGTATTCAATTAACTTTTTTTCAGGCCATTTAAATAAATTTAACTTTTTTAAATAAAAAAAGAATAAAGCTTAAGGTTTAAAAATATTTATTTATAGAGCTGCAACATTTCAAAATATCAATATCAATTCAAAATATTATTTTTTCAACTCAAGCAGGTCTTTTTCTTATTTCATCAATTTTCTTCTCATTTGACTGAAATAGAAATAGAACATGAAATAACAAAATATGACTATAAATGATTAATGAAAATGCACTTAATTTTTTTTTGAAATACCATCTTTGGCAAACCCCCCCCCACTAAATGGCTTACACTATTGAAACACCCTGTATATAATGAGATTGGCCCCTACTCAATATTGGAAGATTGGAGAGAAAAACTTTTGTTAGATTTTAGATTCCCCTAATTTTAGATTTAATAGACTAATTTTAGATTTATATGTAAATATTATAATATTTACATATAATTTAAACACGTTTATGAACATTGTTGAAACACAACTTTTTCATGTAATCTTAAGATATTTAAGTGCTGGGGGGATCTAAAATCTAACAAAAGTTTTTCTCTCCGATCTTCCAATATTGAGTAGGGGCCAATCTCATTATATACAGGGTGTTTCAATAGTGTAAAAATATGCTATTTATTAAATTATTTCCCCGTAGACACATACTCTCAATTACAAAGAAGCAAAATATTAAACTAGTTTAGTTTATGTTCCATGGGGGTCTACTTAACAAAATGCAAAAAAAAAAATTGAAGGAATGTAGTTTAAAATTTCCAATTAATTTATTTGTTTACTATTTCATGAAAAAGCCACAATAACTTCTATCTCAATATCTTTCTGAGATACTAAAAATTTAAAACTGATGAGACCACTTCATAACACCCTTTTATGGAACCAAACAGGGTTCGTCTACCAATTTAAGTTGAACCTGCTTTTTGGCAGTAATAGGAATAACTTCAAAAATTAATTTGTGAAGAGCCCACAAAAAATTTAGACATTTATATCTCAGTGAACTTTGAAGATATTGAGATAAGAGTTATTTGTGGGTCTTACTTGGAAAATAAAAAAAATTGGCTAGTTGAAATTTTTTAACTACATTGGCCATATAAAAATAAATTTAGTTTCTGCATTTTCTAAAGGAGTTTCAACTAGTCTCATCTAATTCTTTGCTTTTTAAAATTAAGATTTGCAATTGAAAGTACTGTCGTACCGCGAGGAGAAGAGCTATTGACGTCATACGATGATGCTGCGGTTGTTATAGAAACGGATTATTCCACTGAATTTTGGGGGTGATGGTAATTCACTTGGCGCTAAAATAAATGTTCCGAGCCAAATCTGAGTGGCTATCTTTCAGCTGTGTACTCTTTCGATTCTAGAGTAACGAATTTTGGAATTTCGTTTCGCATTACATCTGATTTGATTAAATATTTCTAATCTGACCTTTTTCAACTGATCTCATCCATTTTAACTGATCTGATCCATTTTAACTGATCTGATCCATTTTAACTGATCTGATCTATTTAACTGATCTGATCTATTTAACTGATCTGATCCATTTTAACTGATCTGATCTATTTTAACTGATCCGATCTTTTTCAACTGATCTTAAATATTTCACCGAATCTGATCTGTTTAATTTGATATTATGTTATGTGATTTACATCAATTTATCTGATTTTATTTGGATATTTTATAATTTTTTGGATTTATAGTTACCGTGTTCATTAATTCGATTTTTATTAACGAGATATTCCAAAGATAATCTATATTTTAATGTAGTTTAATAAAATATGATTATCTTATTTTCATTCGCGAAACGCGTTTTCTCACTCGCCAAATGTACGCTTAAAAACCCAAATAATGCCGTTCAATTCATACCAGCTTCCCTCTTCTTTTGGACTCGTCTACTCACAGCAACCCTGTTCAAAGCTCTTCTCCTCGCGGTATGACAGTATGTCTAGGGGAAATATTTTAAGAAATAGCCTATTGTTACACTTTATTTAAAGCACACATAATACATCCCCAGATTTTGTGCCTTATTAAAATATTGGAATTAATCTCCATTTAATTAAAATTTGGGTTGAGCCCCAAAAGTATATAGTACTTAGTAATATTTAAGCCAGGGTTGCTGATTTTTTTGCTTTTTAAAAATAAAAAAAATCGGATTTTTTTTATTTAAATCAGATTTTTTTTATTTAAATGAATTAACAGTTCTGTATATTCTGAAAGTGGTCAAAAATGTATTGATATTATAATTTCTGTGTGATATAATAATTTTTTAATATAATTAATTAACTAATCAAGGGAAGGAGTTCACTGCCATCTCATCGGTGAGATGCCCGTTCTGAAAGGGTGAATGAATAATTGTATATTAGTTATTAAAATTTTTATCCTTTCACTTACTACTTACCAAATTTTGATATCAATAATTATTTTTTGCAATCATAAATATGGTTACATTTGATACATTACTAAATAAATCAAGACAATGATTATAATTTGATACATTACTGAGAAAAAATCATGATATTTTTTGTGTAAAAATTGAAATCAATCTTTGAGTTTATTGATTAGTTAAATTAATCTTACCCATTAAAGTAATGTTTATTTCTTTAAAATAATAAATAAGTAATAAGTGATAAAAATAAATCATTGATATTTTTGTAGAATAAGAAAAAAATTGGATTGAAAACAAAACTAAAAATATAAAAACAAGCTTTTGGTAAAAATCATCTAAACATTTTAAAAAGTTGATAACAGGTAAGAAATTATAGGATTTTAATTCTTGATTAGTTTATGAAATTATTGATTGCAAACCTTTGCTATTTACAGCATTTTCATAATCAAAGGGTCAATATGGTAGTAATATTTGTTTTTGAAATTGCAGGAAATTGTATAGATGCTATATGTATACTAAGTATAAAATTAAAGTTTAAAAATTTTAATGCAAATAATTTTACAAGCCATTTTTAAAGCATACAACTAATTAATTTCTTTAAATTGTGGTAGTTAACATTTTTGATTTTGAGGGTCAAATTTTGAAACAAATTTCCTGGGGGAAACCAGAAACAACCTTTTTAATAAAAAAAAACCCTAATTATAAAAACTCTGAGACAAGTTACTTACTTTAATCAACGCCTATCCAGGGCTTTTCATTTTCATGTTGGGACATCGTCAGCAGCCAGTTTCATAGAGGGGAGGTGGGCCTGAAGGTAGAAGACAAAAGTTAATTAAATAGTTATGAATATTACCATTTTGATGGGGGGGGCTGAATTGTAAAAAAAAACTTTGTTGGTAATAAATTAGGGTTTTGTAAATCTTTCAGGCAGGAATTCCTGGGCCATCTCATTCATAATCTCATACAGTTATCGCGTTGTGTTGTGAAACGGTTTTAACCGTTAAAAAGTTTTGTTTAAATTTAATTAAGAAGGTAGTGGTAGCATACTCAAATTACATGAATATGAAAATAAATAAGGTTGATAAGGTAAATTTAAAAAGTTAAAAAGTTTTGTTTAAATTTAATTAAGAAGGTAGTGGTAGCATACTCAAATTACATGAATATGAAAATAAATAAGGTTGATAAGGTAAATTTTTAAAACAAATTTCCCCCAGAAACCCAATTTATAATAAAATAACTAATTATAAAAACACTCAAGACAAGTTACTTACTTTATTCAACGCCTATCCAGGGCATTAGTGCTGGCCTAGTGTCCAGTTGTAGAAATATTGAAGAGTCATCGTGAGCCGCCAGATTCATACAGGGGAGGTGGGCCTGAAGGTAGAAGACAAAAGTTAATTCAATAGTTATGAATATTACCATTTTGATGGGGGGGGCTGAATTGTGAAAAAACTTTGTTGGTAGTAAATTAGGGTTTTGTAAATCTTTCGGGCAGGAATTCCGGGGCCATCTCATTCATAATCTTATACAGTTATCGCATTGTGTTGTGAAACTGTTTTAACCGTTAAAAAGTTTGTTTAAATTTAATTAAGAAGGTAGTGGTAGCATACTCAAATTACATGAATATGAAAATAAATAAGGTTGATAAGGTAAATTTTTAAAACAAATTTCCCCCAGAAACCCAATTTATAATAAAATAACTAATTATTAAAACACTCAAGACAAGTTACTTACTTTATTCAACGCCTATCCAGGGCATTAGTGCTGGCCTAGTGTCCAGTTGTAGGAAATATTGAAGAGTCATCGTGAGCCGCCAGATTCATACAGGGGAGGTGGGCCTGAAGGTAGAAGACAAAAGTTAATTCAATAGTTATGAATATTACCATTTTGATGGGGGGGGGCTGAATTGTAAAAAAAAATTTTGTTGGTAGTAAATTAGGGTTTTGTAAATCTTTCGGGCAGGAATTCCTGGGCCATCTCATTCATAATCTTATACAGTTATCGCGTTGTGTTGTGAAACTGTTTTAACCGTTAAAAAGTTTGTTTAAATTTAATTAAGAAGGTAGTGGTAGCATACTCAAATTACATGAATATGAAAATAAATAAGGTTGATAAGGTAAATTTTTAAAACAAATTTCCCCCAGAAACCCAATTTATAATAAAATAACTAATTATAAAAACACTCAAGACAAGTTACTTACTTTATTCAACGCCTATCCAGGGCATTAGTGCTGGCCTAGTGTCCAGTTGTAGAAATATTGAAGAGTCATCGTGAGCCGCCAGATTCATACAGGGGAGGTGGGCCTGAAGGTAGAAGACAAAAGTAAATTCAATAGTTATGAATATTACCATTTTGATGGGGGGGGGGCTGAATTGTAAAAAAACTTTGTTGGTAGTAAATTAGGGTTTTGTAAATCTTTCGGGCAGGAATTCTGGGGCCATCTCATTCATAATCTTAGACAGTTATCGCTTTGTGTTGTGAAACGGTTTTAACCGTTAAAAAGTTTGTTTAAATTTAATTAAGAAGGTAGTGGTAGCATACTCAAATTACATGAATATGAAAATAAATAAGGTTGATAAGGTAAATTTTTAAAACAAATTTCCCCCAGAAACTTAGTTTCTAATAAATATTATTAGAAAGTAACTTAGTATTACTATAAATTTAATTATAAAAACACTCGAGACAAGTTACTTACTTTAATGAACGCCTATCCAGGGCATTAGTGCTGGCCTAGTGTCCAGTTGTAGGAAATATTGAAGAGTCATCGTGAGCAGCCTATTTCATGCAGGGGAGGTGGGCCTGAAGGTAGAAGACAAAAGTTAATTCAATAGTTATGAATATTACCATTTTGATGGGGGGGGGCTGAATTGTAAAAAAAAGCTTTGTTGGTAGTAAATTAGGGTTTTGTAAATCGTTCGGGCAGGAATTCCTTGGCCATCTCATTCATAATCTCACACAGTTATCGCGTTGTGTTGTGAAACGGTTTTAACCTTTAAAAAGTTTGTTTGAATTTAATGAAGGTAGTGGTATCAAGTATCATACTCAAATTTATAGATATAAAAATAAATATTAACTTAATTAAGTCAGTTTCAAACTAAATTGCTAAAAACAATTAACATCAAAATAAAACACAACACCATTAAAATATCTCAATTAAAAATATGTACAATTTGAAATATATTTTTTTATTTTCATATATCAACTCAGTTCATTTTCACTGAGTGTTCCTCCTATGGAAGAGCCGCTACTGGCATCAGTTAAAATAGGGAAAGATTAAAAGTTATGTACTACCTACTCTTTAAATACTTATTTTGTTCATTGTAAGATGATAAAGTAGTAAAAAGTGAAAAACACTCTTGAAAGGATACTATAAACAAAGGAAAGTAAATTATACTTTTCTAGAGATAAGACCATGTAAACTGATTTTTCCATTCAAATCCGTTTGATAGTTTTGGTTAAATTTAAATAGAAGTCAATTTTGATTATGTTACAGATAAACATTAGAATAAGAATATACTTAGTCTCAGATTGAGTAAATAAAATTAAAGTGTTGTAAAATAAGTATAAAATTATTTTTAAAGGAATAATACAACACAACAACAAGGATTTATGGGAGCTGCTATCCCGAATAGGACATCGTCTTAACAGCCCGCCGGCTAATCCACCAAATCTTATTATACAAGATATAATTTATCTACGCATTTAAATGGTGGAAAAATAAACTAAATAAATATCTAAATAAAATATATCAAGCATTTAACTTATGGAAATAAGGACGCCACGCGATGTGGCGAACGCCATTTCTTCAATAGTGAGTGACGTAATGGTAAACAAACTAGGCATTGCCATTTCAGAAAGTAGTAAAATCCAATAAATTCCAAAACTACGTGTGGCTCATTTTATAAAATAAAAATTATGCTCGATTGGAAAAATCATCAAGCTTTCAAAAGGAATCTTGATAAAAATGTAAATTTTCATATTTTTAGATAGCTGTGAAAGTATAACGAACGACAAGAATAAACTTTATCGCCCATCCATTCTGTTGGTTAATGCGTGGGGTATCTCCGCTCAGTGGGGATCTCTCGCTCGTAATTTTAGGTTCTCATTTACCTTCGCTCTGCTTTATTTTTTCTTATTTAACTTCATTAATAGTTCACATTATGACATTATTTTCGCTTTAATTTATACACTGATGCATGCATGTATCTTATTTTATTGTGGGGAAAATATATTATTTACAGGCATTTCACTGTCGAAATAATGCATTTTTGTCGTTTTTAACCCAATAAATACTTTTCATATATTTTTGTTTGATATAATCTTAAAGAGTACTTCAAAATATACATCTTTTCAAATTTTCAAGCGATTTGTTACATATTTAGGGTTTTTTAAAGTCGAAAAAGAAAACGGTATTTTGAGTAAAAAAACACAAGTCCGAAAAAGCCCAATAATTGGTATTTAATAATAAGTTTGAATTTTTTTCAATTTTTATTTTTGTAGTTAAGTAATGTGGTAAGCTTTTTCCAGAAATACGGGTTGCTATGGTGATTCTGACGTCATCCAGGAATTTTCAAACACAAAAGAGGTTTACTTGTCTTTATAAGAATCCATTGCATTTTTTGGAGGTATATAAAAAGGGGAAAGGGGAAAAATATGAATGAACCCCCAAGTGTTTTACATTACGGTATTCCCTTTGATTAGTAGATTAAGAATATGTAAAGTATAAGGGGGTGGGTCCCATATTTCGGGAGTCTTTCCGGTTTTATTGAAAAACCGAATATGGGCGTCACGCCCGGAGTTTTAAAGCTAAAGGTCTAAAATTTTAGTATTTTTACTTCCTCAAAATTCCCTTTTGAACCATTTAACACACTAAGGGGTAGTACCCATATTTAGAGGTTCGGGTCCATGTGCTCGTTCTAATTTTCACTTCCTAGCGCCCCTGCTTCTTTTTCCCGGTCTTTCTTCTAACACGGTTCTTAAAGGTCTTTAAGAGTTCTTCAAGAATCTGGTTACTACTAAGCTTTCTGACAATTATTTGTAAAGAAATATGCGAAAAACCGTCTTGGAAAACGAAACAATGAATTGAATTGTCTCTGGATCACGCAATTTTTACACTGTTTGTTAGTGATTCATACTGTTCGAATTTCCACTTTAAATGCTTTCATAAAATATAAATCACTAAGCTGTGATCATAATAGATCCGCAGCTATTCAGCGTTAAAATTAGCATGTGTTAGGCTTAACGCACCACTAGGGGTCCTTTCTCGCCAAACACTACGGTTTTCATCACTTAGCTCTAAAACACCGATCGAGTATACATTTACACAGTTTATTGCAATACATTAAGCCAGATTAGATTGTCTGAAACACATCTGTATGTTTTTACATTGGTATCAATATTTCCAAAATTTTAATCTAACACGCCCCTGGTTCTTTTTTCCGGTCTTTCTAACATGGTTCTTAAAAGATTTTAAGAGTTCTTCAAGAATCTGGTTACTGCTAAGCTTTTCGACAGTTATTAGAAATCTGTGAAAAACCGTCTTGGAAAACCAAACAATGAATTTAATTGTCTGGATAACGCAATTTTTACACCACTTCTTAGTAAGTCATACTGTTCGAAGCCCACTTTAAATGCTTTCATAAAATATAAATCACTAAGCTGTGATCATAATAGATCCGTAGCTATTCAGCGTTAAAATTAGCATATGTGTTAGGGCTTAACGCACCACGAGGGGTTTGTTCCCGCCAAACACTACGGTTTTCGCCACTTAGCTCTAAAAATACCGATCGAGTATATACATTTGCACAGTTTACTGCAATATATTATAAGGCAGATTATATATTGTCCGAAATAAACAAATTTGTGTAAGTTTTTACATAGGTATGCATCAATATTTCCAAAAATTTTCATACAGGTATCGAATTATTCAGTATGTTTTGGAATTGATATCAAAATTTCTTTATTTTTCGAGAAATTTTTTTTAAACAAATTAATATAATTTTATTTAACTAATTGAAATACACTAATCAATTATAATTAACCCCTGAAATAAATGTCACATTTACAACTCAATTATACTGCTCCTACTATTATCACTGCTAAAATGACTTATTCTGAAAAAATTAAAAAAAAACCCCTTAGTTTAAACTACGTTTAAACAAAAAAATAGGTTTACTAAAAAGTTTTTTTTTTAAATATTCTCTTTTAAAAATAATTAAATAAATCCTTACAAATAACTCTTAATTTTCCCGCTAGATGGCTGTACCAAAAATCGGCTGGAAAAACTTCTCTACAACAGGCTCGAAAGTCACGCGACTGCCTCTCCCATCCGATATTCCTTCGACCTAGCTCTCCATGCTATGAAAGTAGCTTTTACAGCTTAAAAGCATTGGATGCTTGTTACCTAGCATGCCATGCTATTGTTGGGGGGTAAGCTAGGTACATAGCATCCCATGGTGGAAAGTATAAAAAAGCATAGCATAGCACATCAAGGTACCTAGCTCTCAGTGCTATGAAGATAGCTTGGTTTGCTAAAAAGCATTGCATACTTGTTACCTAGCATGTCATGCTATTTTTTTCGTAAGCTAGCTACATAGCATCACATGCTGGCAAGCATAAAAAAGCATAAAATAGCTGATCAAGCTACCTAGCTCTCCATGCTATGAAGATAGCTTGGTTTGCTAAAAAGCATTGGATACTTGTTACTTAGCATGTCATGCTATTTTTTCGTAAGCTAGGTACATAGTATCACATGCTGGCAAGCATAAAAAAGCATAAAATAGCTGATCAAGCTACCTAGCTCTCCATGCTATGAAGATAGCTTGGTTTGCTAAAAAGCATTGGATACTTGTTACCTAGCATGTCATGCTATTTTTTTCGTAAGCTAGCTACATAGCATCACATGCTGGAAAGCATAAAAAAGCATAAAATAGCAGATCAAGCTACCTAGCTCTCCATAGCATCCCATGCTGGCAAGCATAAAAAAGCATAACCTAGCATAAATATCTAGCATACATAGCAAAAACTAGCAAAATCTAGCATATTTGTTTGCTAGTTCCAGCATAAAATTTTGACCTGGGGTACTAGTGATAGTGTAGCGTCAAGTATAATTTTATTGTGGACCCAAACCTCTTGTGTTAGCATGATGATTTAGTGTTTATTGTTGTGTTTTGGTGAATGATTGTTGAGTGTTTATGATTGACAAATGCTTATGTGCAAGACAGGAAATGGGTACATTAGTTATATTTATGGGACATTTTCTTAACTTTGAATTCAGCCAAACTATAGATTATACTGTCAGCTAATACACAAACTGTTCATTTTACATTCACAACCTTCTGTCAAATATAAAAACACAGTTTTGATAATTTCTATGTATAATTGTGATTAGTACAACAGCAATCTCCTTTCCGGTGAAGTAATTTTTTTATTTGCTTAATCTGTATGTGTAAAAACACTAAATATCTAACGGTGAGATGCCGCTATACTACTGCGCTGGGTTAATTTTGTTCACACAAATAACTTAATGCACCCATACTTTATTCTAAGGATTCCAAGTTGTGTTTTAGGTTAATAATACACAAATTAAAGTATAATTTATTTGTAAATATTGCCATAAAGATAATAGGAACAGATTTGATGTAGGTTTTCCCACAGCGAAAAGGGCAATAGTTCTAAAGAACTGGAGACCAATGAATGGCTGTTGCTATAGTTTGTCTTATCTTGCTAGGTAGTTTGTGTAACCCCAAATGAGTCAGGCCATTCACTCCCTAGGGTTGAGAACCAAACTGGTAACTTCCCGCCAAGAACTATCCCACCTGCATCCCCTGTCCTTCAAAGAAGTTATAGGAGTCGGGGCTTAATATCTTATCACCAATGGACATACTTGGATAATATAGAAGCACATGCGCATGCCGAGCGCAGCTAGTTTTAGAATTTTGCAGAAATCTTTTCAAATAATTAAAATTTTTTGGTAAATAAATTTTTTTTTCATACTGTTGTTTATGAAGCATTATTACAGTATTTAGGTAAACAATGGGACTGTCATTATGTTTTTAAGTCAAAATTCCAACAATGGGCACTTAATTAGTTTGCAGAAAATATTTGAAGGAATTTTTGTGCGCAGAGAGTTTTTTGTTTTATCCAACTATGCCAATGGAATGCTTACATAGCCAAGATAGCTACCCTGATTTCCCACACTCCTACTTGAACTTGGATTTCCCCGTTTCAAACTGCCTAGCAAAGAAAGACCAATGCAGTCAGTATTAGTAGGGGAGCCCATGATGCTAAATGTGGATTTCCTCGAGCGCGTCAGATAATCATAGGGGGGATACCTTGCATGCTTTTGAGTAACTCCACCAAATATAAGCTCTCCATGTTGGTGGGTTTGTTTAGAACAGCCCGTCAAAATTTGAAAGAAAACTAGTTACATGGACATTGGACATACTTGAGCTCGTCAGATTGGCTACAGAGACAGTTAACAACTAGTTGAGACTAGTTTTCTGGCTACTAGTTCATAAACATTTTGTTTCTTACATTTTTCTCAAAAAGAGCGATAGCGTCTTACCGGTCTTGGCTTTACTTTGCAATTTTGTAACCCTCCCACTCCCTTGCCCACCGCTCAAATCGGCAGATTTTAGAAAATGTACACTTTTTAGCTGGTAACTAACCTACCTTATCTTTATCTGACGCGCTCGAGTATGTCCATGTAACTAATTTTTTTTACAAATCTGACGGGCTGTTCTAAACTTACCCACCAACATAGAGAGCTTATATTTGGTGGAGTTACTCAAAAGCATGCAAGGTATCCCCCCTATAATTATCTGACGCGCTCGAGTTACTACCCAAAAACACTCTGGGCTCCCCTACTATATAGCAGTCGCTAAATTGGCAACTGAGACCTGCATCAAATTTTTTCCAGATTGAACTATTATTCAGTTAATTGAACTATTGTTTACTTTTTTATTATTGACAAGTTCAAAACTGGTTTCCATAGACTTTTTTCATTTTTGTAGGTTTTCTGTCCTTTGCTGTTGATTGCATCAGGAAGCAAACACCAATATAGGTCTACGTGTGTGTGAGCTGATGAGATTGTTAAAATGGGCGAGTTTAACGTTCCTGAGGTACTATATACAACATTTCCAGGAAAAAAGTAGTATTTTTTTTCTTAATATTAAAAACATTATTTTATGTTTGATACTTTAAGAATAGTTATCAATTAAAATAATTAATTCCATTTATAGGTGCATATAGCTAAATACTTAACTACTTTCACCAATATACCTACCATATTCAAACTGTAAGATTAGCCTGGCGCAAGCACTATTTTTATGACTAATTGACAAGATTGAAAAGATTTTATGTAGGTTCTACACAGCAATGGCGACCAGCAACTAGAGCTCTAAAGGGAGGGAATTGAACCTGAGCAGTTATGGCTGGTCTCCAGTTCTTGGTGACTAGTGAGCCCTTTTCGCTGTGGAGGACCTACATTGAATCTCCCGGCAAGATTTGTGCCCAGCTAATGCTTAAGTACCACCATATATTTCATGCAGTGTATTTTGTTTGTACTATATAAATATATATATAGTTACATCAATGACAAGCATAAAATTTTGGGATAATTGAATCTTTCATGCTAAAAAAAGATTGGCACTATTTAGGGGACAGTTAATGGAATTAAAAAAAAAAGAGTATAAATGCACCTAAAGTTTGCTTTGATGTGCCTGTGAGATAAGAAGTTCCTACTTGTGCGCACACATTTCTAAACAAATGTGAAGGTGTTTAAAATATCAAAATAATTACCTACGTATATTAACCGATATTTGCAGTGTTTGGCTTCTCGCTTTTGATTATGTATTTGTCTACATTTGACGTTCTTTTTTGAATTGGTAAAATATTTTTGGGTAATATTTAGGAGGCTTTTTTGGGTTTTCACCCTTGGCCACAATTACCCCTGATTAATGTAAAGAAGAATTTTACTAGTTTGATCCTATGTACTAAACAAGGGTTGGGCCCATTGCTTCTATTTGAAACATAGACATTCATAATTTATTAGAACATGATCTACAATGAGTTTTTGTTTTTAGGATGAAAGGAATGTTGAAAGAGGAATTGACATGAATAATTGATGATTGTTTTTACAACTGTACGAGTTATTTGAATCAAAAGAATAATCATTCAATGTACAAGCAGTGAGTACCTGTTATTGTTTTAACTACTTGGTTCTACTCAATTATCTATGTGTCAAAATATTTTTGCTGACAAATGTTTAAATCTTGGGAAATATGTGTTGCTATTAATTTACTATTAACTTCAATCACTTTGAACACCACTAAAAAGAAAACATTTCTTTTTTGTAAGTTCTAAAGTTTTGTAAGTTTGTAGTTATAGATTTTTAATTTCTGTGTGGGACCTCCAGATCACGGCTTACTAGATACTTATACAGGCTAGCCGAGTTTTAAACAATGAAAACCATTTGACAACTTTTCCCGCTTGGAGCGCTACAAGACCTACCTATATCACCCACCGCCTTCAACACTGTGGATATGCTTTGCCAGTTGGTCCAGTATTGCCATCTGGATTTGCAATGATTTCCGTACTCGGCTAGCCTGTATAAGTATCTAGTAAGCAGTGTCCAGATCCACTGATTGCCTCCTATTTAAATCAGGGCTGGTAAATGAACCTAAACTACCATTCATTGAAATAAGTGTCTTTTACATATTTTGTCTCTTACGAAACAAAGCTCCGTGACATTTTAATTTTGTTCCGGAGAGAAATTAAATAAATTTCAACATTAAGATTTAATCCGGAACTATAATAAACACAACTTGGTAATTTTTATTTTGATCTGGAACTAAACTAATCTTACTTCAAAATTACATTTAGTTTCGGAACAAAAGTTAAGGATCTTCAAATGTTTAAATTTTTCCTGGTATAAAAGTCAACTTAAATTCAACCAAAGAGTTCCAATCTTTGAGCTGTCGCCATCAACATTCCGTTGCAGGAGACAGTGCTATTATACAACACGGTGCCACTATTGTTGGCCATTATAATCCACTATCCAGTATAACAAACAAAAAAACAAGTGGCACCCTATTGTATAATGAAACCCAGAAGACACCCAAAACTATAATAATAAATTGAACCTAATGTCAATTTTAAAATCTCAATATTGGGATTTCTGTTTTAATACAATCTTAGGTAAGTGTTCTCAGCTTACCAGAGAAAAGCACTCCCCAACCCTAGGAAAAGAATGGGCTGGCTTGTTCAGTGTTACACTAACCGCCAAGCAAGAACATACAAACAATATGCTATGTTTCATATTTGTACTGAAATATCTTGTATTTTAATTGTATAGCAGTTATTTCATCTAATAATTTGTTTCCTATTTCAGATTAATTTGGAATTGAAAGATGTTGAAAATGATGCACATTAATATTTATTTTTTATTTGTACTTGAATAAACTTCTAGTTTCAGTTTTTATATGAATTTCTTGTTATTTATTCTTTATTACAGTACATTTTATTTAGTGAAAGCTTTAATTTGAATTTTAAGAATATTTTGAACTATCACCTTTAATTGAGGTAACAAACTGTCACCAAAAGCTTCACATTGACAAATTGAGGCACTTGCAGCAACGAGCTAACTCCTACGTAAAGCTGTTGGAGTTAGCTCATTGTTGAAGCTAGCGCTTCAATTGGGAATAATAATAATGAAATATAAAAAATAATGAATTTTGAAAATATTTATCTACAACTAACCTAGTTTAAACTATTTTGCTATCAGATATTAAAGGTTTGAATCAACAGATGTCAATTAATAGGTGTTTTTTATTGTGAAGTAATAAATCAAAAGATAGTTCAAGGTTAACCGACACCTAAAATTGACATTAAAGCATCTATTTTTAACATCTTTGATAAGTTACCTTAATTTACATGACTATGTAAAAAACTGAGTAATTGAAATTGTGTGTGTGTGACAGACTTTAAAAGCCATATTAATCATTTGGTACTGGCAGTAAAATTATTTTAAATGTGCAACTTTGTTCATTATTATTTTATTAATTATTTTTAAGTTTTTATGCTTAATTTAATTCTTAATAAAGCTTTTTATGAATAAAACAAAATTATTTAATTTAAGCTATTGTTTTTTTTACTACAATCACTTTTTAAATCTACTACTACTACTTCAAAAATGGATTTAGTTTTTGTATATTTGCAAAATTAGAAGTGGCACCTTTAACTATTTTCCCCCAAATAGTGAAACTTTTACCAGAAAGGTTGACCACCCCTAGGTTAGAGAATAAACCTTATTAAATTACAATATTTCATATACACTTGTCTTGGACAAAAGTAAATCTAAATGGTATCTCTTAAGATGTAAAAACATATGAGGAACAAAGTATTTTGAATAACTATTCTTGCTCCAAACTGTAAATATTTATTATAAAGTTTTTAAAGTGTTAAGGCAAAGTCCTTTTTAGAATTAACACTACATAAGGGACTGACCCACCTTTATAGAACTATAGATAAAAATATGTAAAAAAAACCCTCAAGTATTAATAATTTTAAATACCCTTGAAGACAGAATTGAAACTTAACGACTTAAATAATAACATTAGTGTGCATGTTTCTTACAAATAGACCAATAAATGGACATTTTGTATGATCATAGTTATTAATTTATTTTCAAAAAATAGTTTCGTTTGTTAAAATGAATTAGTTTGATACTGATATCGGGCAACTACTTTAAAAATAAACTATTTCGAAATTTAATTAGAAGTAAAACTGATATTTCCTTCTTCATACAAAAACGGAACTATAGGCGCCAAGAGCAAAACAAAAACAAATCGAGATCAACAAACCATGAACCAATGAAAAACGAGTATCGCCAATGTAAGCTATTCTGTGATTGGCCAGCGCAATTCCCATCTCGATGTTGCTTTCCCTAACTTTTCCAAACCGACCGGTCGAAACCGACCGTTCGTGCTACGAACTTCAGTGACTGCTGATTTCGATCGATTTCAGATCTCGACGATATCGCCGATCTCGATCGGTTTGGACGAAGTCGGTTTCGCATATCAACGAGCTCGTGCTAAGGCCCCTGGATAGGCGTTGATTAAAGTAAGTAACTTGTTTCAAGAGTTTTTATAATTAGGGTTTTTTTTATTAAAAAGGTTGTTTCTGGTTTCCCCCAGGAAATTTGTTTCAAAATTTGACCCTCATCATGAAGGTATAGCTAATATTTTTTGTACTAAGGATACATATTACATATTAACCTTCCAGCGGGCGCGCGTATCTGAGAAATACACTCGAGATGGATTTGGTTGTATAAATTTCGTTTAGAAGGCGATACGAACTCCTGTCCTTAGCTATTCTATGCACTTCATTTCAGCTACTTCCAGTCTTCGTCTAAAGTTCTAACAGTTAATAGGTCTCTGTAAATCTGCTGTTTGTATTTTAGAGATACGCGCGACCGTTCAAGGAAGTTTTTAGTATTTTTGAATTTTTTTAGTAATTAGAAAAAAAATATTTTTGTGTTTTGGTCCTAAACATTGTAACTTAATATATTTTCAGTTGTTTTCATATGTAGCTTCAGTAATAGTTCAGCCAAAATACCAGTAATTGATTTCACACCTTTCAGGTTACTTCATATTTTAATAGTGCTGTTATGTTGTTTTTGTGTTTTATAACTACTCTTAATATGCTCTTTTTGAAATAATATTGATTTAAATAAGACATACTCATTAACCATTTACTAATTAGAACTTTGTTTTAAAATTACATGCTTGAAAATTTACATTTTACAATCGTGTATCTAAGAGATATGCGCGCCCTTTCATGTTGGTATAGAGGGCGCGCCTGCTGGAAGGTTAATTTTCAAAATACTCAAATTTTTATACCTAAACCAATGCTTTAGTTAGTACACTTCTTTTTGCCAGAAATTAAATAGTTTGGGAAACAAATGTTGAATATTTGGGAGAACAGATTTAAATATTCCTGGGGATGGCCCAGGCAGAATTTGATAAAACAAAAACTTTTCACACTAATATTCCCTATAATATTTTCTGCAAATTAATTAAGTGCATCCAGTTGTTTGAATTTTAACTTAAAATATGATGATTCCTAGTGATCATCTAAATACTGTGATAATTCTTAAGCAACAACAGTAGGAAAAATTCTTAAACTTTCTGCACTATATTTTCTATGTTATCTAAGTCTGCACCCAGGAGTTTATGATTCCTCTGTGGAAGGATATACAAAATCCTGATTTATTACCTACAAATAAATAATATTTTTACAATTCAGCACCCTGTCTAAATGGTAATATTCATAACTATTGAATTAACTTTTGTCTTCTACCTTCAGGCCCACCTCCCCTGCATGAAACTGGCTGATGACGATGTCACGTGAATTCCTGAATACTACTGGACACAGCACAACAGAAAGCACAAATGACCTGGATAGGCGTTGATTAAAGTAAGTAACTTGTCTAAGAGTTTTTATAATTAGGTTTTTTTATTAAAAAGGTTCCCAGGTCAAAATTTATGCTGGTGCAAGCAAAGAAAGTATGCTGGTTTTTGCTAGTTTTTGCTAGGTATGCTAGTTTTTTATGCTAGCGTATGCTTGTTTATGCTTGCCAGCATGGGATGCTATCTTAACCAGCATACATATCATAGCATGGCTTGCTTATACACAAGCATCCGATGCTTTTAAGCAGTTCAAGCTACTTTCCCAGCATGGAGAGCTAGGTACCTTGATGTGCTATTTTATGCTTTTTTTATGCTTGCCAGCTTGGGATGCTATGTTCCTAGCTTGGGATGCTATGGCTCAGCCATAGCATCACATGCTATGAACAAGCATCCGTTGCTTTTAAGCAGTTCAAGCTACTTTCATAGCACGGAGAGCTAGGTACCTTGATGTGCTATTTTATGCTTTTTTATGCTTGCCAGCTTGGGATGCTATCTAGCTAGCTTGGGATGATATGTCTCAGCAATAGCATCACATGCTATGGGCAAGCATCCGATGCTTTTAAGCAGTTCAAGCTACTTTCATAGCACGGAGAGCTAGGTACCTTGATGTGCTATTTTATGCTTTTTTATGCTTGCCAGCTTGGGATGCTATGTAGCTAGCTTGGGATGCTATGTCTCAGCAATAGCATCACATGCTATGGACAAGCATCCGATGCTTTGTAGCTGTTTATGCTACTTTCATAGCATGGAGAGCTGGGTACCATGATGGGCTATTTTATGCTTTTTTATGCTTGCCAGCTAGGGATGCTATGTAGCTAGCTTGGGATGCTATGTCTCAGCAATAGCACCACATGCTATGGACAAGCATCCGATGCTTTGTAGCTGTTTATGCTATTTTCATAGCATGGAGAGTTAGGTATCTTGATGTGCTATTTTATGCTTTTTTATGCTTGCCAGCTAGGGATGCTATGTAGCTAGCTTGGGATGCTATGTCTCAGCAATAGCATGACATGCTAGGTACAAGCATTCAATGCTTATTAGCTGTTCAAGCTAATTTCATAGCATGGAAAGGTAGGAACCTGGTAAATATGCGCCTCGTGGTACGTTAAGCCTACACGTTCTGACTTATACGCTGAATACCTCCGGATTTATTGTAAGGATAGCTGAGTGGTTCATATTTTCTGAAAGCATTTAAAAGGCGATTTCTAACAGCAGGTTTAACTAAGAGGTGGTGTAAAAATTGTGCAATAAATTCACTGTATGGTTTTCAAAGACAAGATGGTTTTCACACATTTCTCCCAAAATAATCGTTGGAGAGCTTAGTAATAACCATATTCTTGAAGAACTCTTTTAATCTTTTTAGTGAGACTCCGTTTCTCTCCGATAAAAAGGAGTTTAAGGCGTTAAATGTTTGAAGAAGCACATGTTTGGTGGGAACGAACCCCTCGTGGTGCGCTAAGCCTACACGTAGAATATCGGACATCGGAATCACGATATCTGACAACTTTGATCGATATTGCGTAATTTTTTAGAAGAGAGGGAGATTTCATCATAGGGAGAAAACATCTTTTATAACCTTATTTGTATGAAAAATAAGTGTAAATGTCAATTTGGACCTTTTTACCCATTTTTTGGTAAAATTACTAAAATAATATCAGTGAACTGATTTTAATTAATAATGGACAATGTCGTGAAATGAATATCGCCATGGTGATTTCGATCGACATTGAGAACTGCGGAAACGTGCTTCTTCCACAATACAATACGTGCCACACAAGATTCCGCAGCTCTCATTTACAGGTGAACACTTTACTTTTCGAGTGGGAATAGGCACCTCGTGGCACGTTAGTCGTTAAGCCTACTCGTATTGACTTTGACATTGAATAGCTCCGGGTTTATTAGAATAACAGCTTTGTGGTTTATATTTTGTGAAAGCATTTAAAATGAGATTTCGAAACGCAAACGCAGGTTTTACCAAGAGGTGGTGTAAAAATTGCACAATCTAAAGAATTCAATGTTTGGTTTTCATAGACGGTTTTTCACATATTTCTCCCGAAATAATGGTCTGAAAGCTTAGCAATAACCGTATTTTTGAACAACTTTTTGTGACCTTCCAGAATAATGTTAGAGAGACTCCTTACTTCTCTGTGAAAAGGAGCTAGGGTGCTTGAAAGTGAAAATTAGATCGAGCTCATGGACTCAAAACCTCAAAATATGGATCTTAGATAAAATATGGATCACCTCTTAGTGACAAGCATTGTTCTAAAGGAAATTTTAAGGAGGTACACATATTAAAATTTCAGACCCCTACCTCTAAAACTCCGGGCGTGACGCCCAATTAAGGTTTTTTCAGTAAAACCGGAAAAACTTCCGAAATATGGATCCTACCCCCTTATGCTTTACATATTCTTAATCTACTAGTCTATGCGAACACGATGATATAGAATACTTGGGGGGTGCACTCATACTTCCCCATTTCCACCTTTTTCTTACATCCCAAAAACGCATATAAAATCAAGCAAGCCTCTTTTGTGTTCAAAAATTCCTGGATGACGGCAGAATCACCATGGAAACTCAAATTTCTGGAAAAAGCTTACCACATTACTCTACTACCATAAAAAAATTAAAAAAAAAATCAAACTTATTATTAAATACCAATTAGTGGGCCTTTTCGGACTTGTGCTTTTTCTCGAAATACTGTTTTTTACCAGACTCTGAAAACCCCGAAATATGTAACAAATTGCTTAAAAATTCGATATATTTTGAGGTCATCTGTAAGAATATGCCAAAGAAATAAAATTTAAAAGCGTTTAATGGGTTTAAAAAGTCAAAAAACGCAGTATTTTGCCAGGAAAATTAAAAATTTCTGTAGTCTTAGTTAATCCGTTCCTCATCTCTACCGGGATTGGTTATTATAAAGTTCTTGAGAAAAAAGAAATGCTTCAAAAAATTTCGTCCTACCAATGAGAAGATGAGAACATTTTTATTTTTAAATTTAATCAAGATTTCTTTTTAAAACTATTTACTTTTCATGATGTTTTAAGTCGAATTTAACTCTGTCGACTAAGCCACAGCGAAGATTTCCATTTAGTTGGTTGATTTCCCTTCTGTGGCAACGCATCATTCCTTGTTTATTCACGTCATGGCGTTCGGCGGCAAGGGATGGGCAAAATCTGTCAAAGTATCGATATTCGGTATCGATCCGGATCGAAATCCATGATATCGATCCCATTAAATATCGGTCATGAAGTATCGATACTCAAAGTATCGATACCACTTTCGATACCCATTTTTCGATACCGTGCGGCATAGCATTTCATTACCTCTTTTTATACTTTCAGTACCGAAAGAGTATCGAAAGATATTCAATACCCTTTAGACACCTTCTTATAAAAGGTACATCTTGAATCAGTATCGATACTTCAGTTGTGCAGAATTTAAATATTTTCGATACCAGAAGAAACTAAGAGTAAATATTAGAATTAAACAATAGTGCTGTTTCGATACCTTGATGCTAGAATTTTTTTTTTTCAAATGGTATCGATACTCCTCTTTTCGATACCGCACCGGATGGCATTTCAATACCTCTTTTCACACTTTCAATCCAAAGTAAAAAGAATATCGAAAGATTTTAAATAAATAAATAAATAAATAAATAAATTTTATTTCCATCATACAGACAAAAAAATCCATTTACATGAGGAAAACAGAGGAAGACACCGAATACATGCATACATTCAAATTACAATAAACACGTTCAAAATACAATAAACATTAAATAGAAAATTACAAAAATGACTCTGAATTACAAATTGTTTATATAATCAAATTGAAGTTTTTTAAAACTATCAAAGAATACGTCACTGTGCTCTGGTAAGTGATTTATTATTTTTATGAATTGTATTATTGTTTGTTTATTTAAATATGATTTGGAATAAAAAGTTTCTTTTAAAATTTTGCTATTTCTTGTATTATATGGAGGAACATGTATATTTATTTGATTTAATATAAAAGGGCAATCAATATTGTTATGTAAAATATTATGGAAAAACTTAAGAATAATAAGTGATCTGCGCTGTTCAAGTAAGATTGGGGTTTCAGAATTGGTACAATTGAATTTAAAAGATAAATATCGTAGAAAATTTTTTTGCACTTTTTCAATTATATTTTTATTGGATATGCTAGTAGGGTTCCAGATCACAGTGCCATACTCTAGTATCGGACGAACTAAAATATTAAAAAGATTTAAAATCACTGATATACTACTAAAATTTCTTGTTGATCTTCGCAACATTCCCAAACATTTACTGGCCCTCAAAGTGATGTCCTGAATATGAGCGTTAAAATTAAAGTTTGAATTATAGATGATACCAAGATCCCTGATGATAGATTTTCTGGATAATATGATATTATTTATTTTGTAACCATATAAAAAAGGATTAGATATCCGAGAGAAAGTTAAAATAAAACATTTGTCAATATTGAGTGACAGTTTGTTTCTCTCACACCAAACAGTTAGGTTGTCAAGTTCAGTTTGTAGACTATTTATATCATGTAAGGAAGATATTTGTTTGAAGATTTTCAGATCGTCAGCAAAGAGTAAAGATGATTCAAAAATTGAAATTATATCATTCACATAATCATAAAATACCATACCATAAATACCATTTCGATACTTTCTTATAAAAGGTACATCTTCAATCAGTATCGATACTCCAGTTACAATTTTCCCAGGCTAGAATTCAAATTTTTTCAATACCAGCAGAGACGAAGAGTAAGTGATAGTACCAATAATTCTGTTTCGATAACTTGATGCTAGAATATTTTTGAAGTGGTATCGATACTCATTTTTTCGATACCACGCCGCATAAAATTTCAACACCAATAGAGTATCGAAAGATATTCAATAACCTTTAGACACCTTCTTATAAAAGGCACATCTTGAATCAGTATCGATACTTCAGTTGTGCAGAATTTAAATATTTTCGATACCAGAAGAAACTAAGAGTAAATATTAGAATTAAACAATAGTGCTGTTTCGATACCTTGATGCTAGAATTTTTTTTTTCAAATGGTATCGATAGTCCTCTTTTCTATACCGCACCGGATGGCATTTCAATACCTCTTTTCACACTTTCAATCCAAAGTAAAAGAATATCGAAAGATTTTAAATACCATTTCGATACTTTCTTATAAAAGGTACATCTTCAATCAGTATCGATACTCCAGTTACAATTTTCCCAGGCTAGAATTCAAATTTTTTCAATACCAGCAGAGACGAAGAGTAAGTGATAGTACCAATAATTCTGTTTCGATAACTTGATGCTAGAATATTTTTGAAGTGGTATCGATACTCATTTTTTCGATACCACGCCGCATAAAATTTCAACACCAAAAGAGTATTAATACCCTTTAGACACCTTCTTATAAAAGGCACATCTTGAATCAGTATCGATACTTCAGTTGTGCAGAATTTAAATATTTTCGATACTAGAAGAAACTAAGAGTAAATATTAGAATTAAACAATAGTGCTGTTTCGATACCTTGATGCTAGAATTTTTTTTTTTCAAATGGTATCGATAGTCCTCTTTTCTATACCGCACCGGATGGCATTTCAATACCTCTTTTCACACTTTCAATCCAAAGTAAAAGAATATCGAAAGATTTTAAATACCATTTCGATACTTTCTTATAAAAGGTACATCTTCAATCAGTATCGATACTCCAGTTACAATTTTCCCAGGCTAGAATTCAAATTTTTTCAATACCAGCAGAGACGAAGAGTAAGTGATAGTACCAATAATTCTGTTTCGATAACTTGATGCTAGAATATTTTTGAAGTGGTATCGATACTCATTTTTTCGATACCACGCCGCATAAAATTTCAACACCAAAAGAGTATTAATACCCTTTAGACACCTTCTTATAAAAGGCACATCTTGAATGAGTGATACTTCAGTTACAATTTTAGAATGGAGAATTAAAATGTTTTTGATACCAGCAGATACGAAAAGTAAGAAATAGTAATATCAAGAGGATATAGACTCCCTACTTACTATTAGTGTTGCTCTTCATCCTAGAAAAAAAGTCATCAACATATTTAATTCAACTTATAAGTTTTTCACCGAGGAAGAGTATCGAAAGAATGATACCGTCCTTCAAGATTCAAGATGAACGATTTGTAAGCAATTAAAAGGTTTTAATTATTGTAGATACTACTATACTAAACAGCTTCATTATAGTTAGATAAATTTATAATCAGGAATCTCCAATTATAATAAAAAGTTGATAATGTATATATTTATCTAAAACTTAAAAAAATGTTTCGTTTTACATCTAAATTAGTGACGGATATTATAATACTAAAATGCTAGTATTAATAATTATAAAATTAAAAAGATGCGAAATTTAACTTTGCATTGCAGGTATAAAACTTTCCTATGTTATATGACCATTTTGTATAACAATCAACCTAGCGTACAGAGAGAAGTTATAAATAACTTTTGATTCAAGATCTAACTTTTATAAAAAGTATCGAAATGGTATTTAAAATCTTTGATATTCTTTTACTTTGGATTTAAAGTGTTAAAAGAGGTATTGAAATGCCATCCGGTGCGGTATCGAAAAATGGAGTATCGATACCATTTGAAAAAAATTTCTAGCATCAATAAGGTATCGAAACAGCGTTGTTGGAAACTATCACTTACTTTTCGACTCTGCTGGTATCGAAAACATTTAAATTCTCCATTGGGAAAATTGTAACTGGAGTATCGATACAGATTGAAGATATACCTTTTATAAGAAGATATCGAAATAGTATTTAAAATCTTTGGATATTCTTTTACTTTGGACTAAAATTGTGAAAGGAGGTATTGAAATGCCATCCGGTGCTGTATTGAAAAATGGAGTATCGATACCATTTGAACATTTTTTTCTAGCTTCAAGGTATCGAAACAGCATTGTTGGATACTATCACTTACTTTTCGAGTCTGCTGGTATCGAAAACATTTAAATTCTCCCCTGGGAAAATTGTAACTGAAGTATCGGCGGTATCGAAAAAAAGAAGTATCGATACCATCGCGACATTTTTTTCGTGCATCAAGGTACCGCATCGAAATAGTGTTGTTTGATACTATCACTTACTCTTCGTTTCTGCTGGTATGGAAAACATTTAAATTCTCCCCAGGGAAAATTGTAACTGAAGTATCGATACCGATTCAAGATGTACCTTTTATTTAAGAAGGTATCGAAAATCGAAATGGTTTGAAATGAAAATGAAATATGGTTTGAAATAAAATATTTCGATACTCTTTTGGTATTGAAAGTATTAAAAGTGGTGTAATGAAATGCTATGCAACCCGGTATCGAAAAAAGGAGTATCGATACCATTTCAAAATTTTGTCAAATTATCGAAACAGCATTACAGGTATTGTGTACTGTACCGATGGAGGTGGTATTTTGAGAGGGTCCCTCTCATCCACCAAAAAAAGGCGACCCGACCTCTCTCTCGGCCGACTTCCTGTGTCCGCCTCCCCCAAAACCGGTTCTCCCCGTCGTAGAATGTCCAGGGATCGGGTGACCGCCGGCATTCCGGAGCCAAGTTCCTTGAAAAAGTTTTCTTCCCAAAATGTAGTCGGGGACGAGTCATGAGTCATCCTTAGGGGGCTTCTCCCCAAGACGTTATAGTATCGAAAAAACGCCGGTATCGAAATTTCGATACTCACCCTTTGAGTATCGATACCTAGCTCTGGTATCGATCCAAAATATCGGATATCGAAACCTTTTATATCGATACCACCAAGTATCGATACTTTTTGCCCATCCCTACGGGCGAAACATAACATCGTGGAACAACGCTTCTTATTTCAAGTAAGTTAGGTGTTCAATATATTTATTTAGAGTTACCATATCTTGATTTCCCACGAATTAAAAAAGATAAATTTGTTGGTCGTACTCCAGAGAACGGGGCCGTCCCAAGTCCGATTTTGGATATAATGTGCCCGGCTAATCCTTAAGACAGTGGCGTAGCCAGAAAAAAATTTCGGAAGGGGATATTGATATTTCGGGGGGGGGGGGGATTGGATATATTCCCAAATCCCAAATTTATTTAAATACATTGCCAAACAGAAGTGAAATTCCAATTACTTGGCAAGAAAAAGGCACAAACAGTACAACACATTAAATATAAAAGGACACACATAACCACAAAAAAATAAGCACTAAATCTACACAAAAGAGAAAAACAAAAAATCGTGGAGATACACTTTGCAAATAATCAAGTTTTAATTTAGAGTAAGAATCTAAAAACAGATCACTGGTTGTGGGCAGATTATTAACTATATTATAAAATTGATAAATAGTTTGGCTTGAAAGATAGTTCTTGACAATTAAAGGAATCAAGAATACTATTTTATTTCTTGTATAGCGTGGAGGGATATGGAAGTCAAGTAACGTAAGTAAAGGAGGGCAATCTATATTGTTTCTTATTAAGTTAAAATAAAACTTTAATATGGATAAATTTCTGCGTAGTTCCAAAGTCATTGGCATTAAAGGAATATAATTCCAATTCCTATAAGTACCTACTCTTATTTTTAGGATTGTTGTTTGCTCACAATATTGCTTTCCCCTAACCATGGGGAAAGCTACATAACTTACTTATATTAATGGATGCAAGTAGCGGCTTGTCCATAGGAGCACATTAAATGAGCAAGTGAACCCCCAGTGAAAATGAAATTACTAAAAATCTATTCCAAATTGTATTGTATATTCAGGATCACCTTCTAGCCTCCCTTCTATTCAAAACGTCATTAAAGAAAAAAGGTACTTCAGGATTAGCCAGTGAAAAATTTCTCTAATCGAACATATTGGAAATTCAACTTTATGTATAATAGCTAACATATTGGATATTTCACTTTCAACGGCATATGCTTGTGCAGCTAAGAAACAGAAAAGACTTCACCGAGCTGGCTTGGGGATATAATTCTTTTCTTCGCCAGCTGCTCTCGACTTCACAATCACACACTTTGAGTGTGTCACAGTTTGCATTAGTAAGTGAATATGAGGGGATGGCCCTGGAATTTATGATTTCTCCCCAGAAGGATTTACAAAACTCTTAATTTATTACCAACAAAGAAATAATATTTTTACATTTCAGCACCCTGTATAAATGATAAGATTTATAACCATTAAATTAACTTTTGTTGCAGGTCCACTAAATCAGACAGTCTGCTATAATGTCTGCTGATATGGATGGTGGCCATTTGTCCGAGAGGCCACAGATGGACGTTGTATAAAGTAAAGTAAGTAACTTTTGTGATAAGTGTTTGTAATTAGTGTGTATATAGTGTTCTATAATTAGCTTTATGGATGGGTTGATAAATGTAAACAATAACAAAGTCCTAGAGACTTCCGGTTTAGAACCACAACATAGCAGATGCATTTGGCAACTTGGCAAAAACGTCGTTTTTAAAATATTAAAAATATTATTTTTCTCCCTAATCCTCTTTTAATAAAATAATAATAAAAAAAAGGAGTGAATGCAAAAAAAAGGCTGATTACTGAATGAATAAAAAATAATACATTCAAAAATAATTAATACGAAAAGAGAAAAACGAATTTACGTGGTTGAAGTTGACTTCGAAACAAAAACAAAAAACAAACAAGAATGAAAAGGATGCCAAAGCAATGCCAAGGATAACGCTAATGTGGTAAACCAGAAATAATATATTAGCACTGCCAGATGCAGAACGAAACTAGTGAAACCCATCCATATTAAAAGTGGGTATCTGTGTTTACTCAGGATTTTTTTTTTTTTTTTTAAATTTGACTCTTAAAAAGAAAGTAGCTATATAGCTATTTTTTGTTGCACAAGGAATAAATATTAATATGTTTCAAAATATTTAAATTTTTATGCCTTAACCAATGCTGCTGTTAGAAAAAATACACCTTTTTTTTACCAGAAATTAAGTGCTTCTGGGGAACACATTTCAATATTCTTTTGGATGACCCAGGAATTTATGATTCCCAGAAGGATGATCAAAACCCTGATTTATTACCTACAAAGAAATAAATTTTTTACATTTTAGCACCCTTGTCTATATCAAGATTTGTATTTTGAATTAACTTTTGTCGCAGGTCACCTTCACCGCATTGGGCAGTCTACTGAGTGCTGACAACGTGTGCCCTTTCTGCCAGCCATGGAATGGATGATCCAAGAATGGGCGTTGGATAAAGTAAAGTAACTTTTGTCGTAAGTGTTTGTGAATTATTTATAATTAGCTTTTTATTAATAGGGGGTTTCCCTAGGAATTGTTTTTGGAAATTTGACTCTTAAAAATAAAGTAGCTATATTAGCTATTTTTTGTTGCACAAGGAATAAATATTAATATATTTCAAAATATTTAAATTTTTATGCCTTAACCAATGCTGCTGTTAGAAAAAATACACCTTTTTTTTTACCAGAAATTAAGTGCTTCTGGGGAACACATTTCAATATTCTTTTGGATGACCCAGGAATTTATGATTCCCAGAAGGATGATCAAAACCCTGATTTATTACCTACAAAGAAATAAATTTTTTACATTTTAGCACCCTTGTCTATATCAAGATTTGTATTTTGAATTAACTTTTGTCGCAGGTCACCTTCACCGCATTGGGCAGTCTACTGAGTGCTGACAACGTGTGCCCTTTCTGCCAGCCATGGAATGGATGATCCAAGAATGGGCGTTGGATAAAGTAAAGTAACTTTTGTCGTAAGTGTTTGTGAATTATTTATAATTAGCTTTTTATTAATAGGGGGTTTCCCTAGGAATTGTTTTTGGAAATTTGACCCCTTTTTGGTAGTTTAGGGAATACATATAGAATTTTTTATCCCTCAACTAATGGTGTAGTTTGAAATATACACCTTTTTTACCAGAAGTTTAATATGTTGGAGGAACAATTTAAATATTCCTCTGGATGGTCCAGGAATTAATGATTCCTCCCCAGAAGGATTAACTAAACAGGTCCTAGGGCGGAAATCCGTCCTTCTATAAGTTCTGTTAACAAAATTCCGTCCTTGATTTATTATAAAATGCAAAATCAGCTGACCGATTGGCAGCGGTTTGTACTAAATTTCAATACTTATTACTACTGTTTTGCTATACCTATACAAATTCAACATTTGATAATTAGGTACCTACTTTCACTAATTCAGTTTTAGGAAAAAGGTACCTTCACAAAATACATATATTCTCAATAGTAAATTATTAGTCATTCTAGACTAAATTTTCTTTTGTTTCTAATGCTAAAACTTATATGTACATGTTTTTAAGTTGATTTTGCACTTAAATTTTCACAAATTAGCACTAAATTTTCACAAAATAGGTACCTTTTAAAAAATCCTAGACAGACCCCTGACCCTGATAACGCACATTTTGGCCAGGGTTGCATGATTTAAATCACTTGATTTTTTAAAAAACTCATATGATTTAAATCAAAAATGTTAAACTTAAACTACCATAATTTAAAGAAAATTATTAGTTGTATGCTTTAAAATTGGTTTGAAAAATTATTTGTGCATTAAAATTTTTAAACTTTTTTTTATACTATATATACATTTAGCATTTATACAATTGATTGCCTGGAAAACAGTGTTACTGGAAAACAGTAAACAGTGTTACTACCATATTGACCCTTTGATTATGGAAATGCAGTGATGGCAGTTGTCCTAGAATTCCTATATATTTGAGAAAAGACTAATAAGTGTCCTATAATTTCGAAAAGTGGCATTTGTCCTATATTTTCTCTCTTCATGTCAATTTTCTTTAACAGATTCTATCAAAATCCAAAAAATTCTTCCGAAAAATTTTGCTATTTTGTTTTTACTGATGCATATTACAAATTTTTAAAAAGCGGTCAGCTCTGCCTGCATGTTTCTTTGCTTGATGACTGGTCAAAAAGTCTGCTTTCTCTGATTAAAATGCAGATAATAACAACTTGGAAACTTGTGATTACTATGATTTTTCTCGGAATTGCATTTTTATTTTCGCGTTTACATATACCTTCTGAGGTTTTTATGCAGGAAATTTTAGCTTTCTACATTTTTATTACCCGACTCAGATTTACCCACACTGCTCCTGATTTTTCAGAACATTCCCCAGATTTTTATAATTTTCTCTAGTTTTATGAAATATTTCATGGATAGTGGGTTATATATAGTTGCAACTTTTAGACTTGAAATCAGAACCGAGCAACTATGAAAAGTCAATTAAAGCATATGGATTCAATACGACTCAAGATTTTGATAATTTTAGATGTGAAGAATTTTTTCAGTTTTTACTATTCACCATGATTGAATATTGTTTTAATTAATTATCTAATGTAACTAACAAAAGAAATTCTAAATAGGAATTAAAACTGTGTTCGTTAAGAATTTGTAGTGCAATTTTGTATGTCCTATATTTTTACAATGAGAATCCTATATTTTTTTATGAACTCGCTGCTGTCACTGAAAATGCTGTAAATAGCAATCAACTTGATTTGTTTTTGTGGTTCTGTAAATAGCAAGGGTTTGGTACTAAAATCCTATAATTTTATACCTGTTATTATCAACTTTGTAAAATGTTTAGAGGATTTTTATCAAAAGCTCATCTTTATATTTTTAGTTTTGTTTTTCAATCCAATTTTTTTCTTATTCTACATAAATATCAATGATTTGAATTTATTTTTTATCACTAATTACTTATTTATTAAGGAAATAAACATTATTGATTTTAGTTAAATTAATTTTACCTATTACAGTAAACTCAAAGATTGATTTCAATTTTTTCAGTAATGTATTAAATATAATCATTGTCTTGATTTATTTAGTACTGTATCAAATGTAACCATAGTTATGATTTAAAAAAATAATTTTTGATTTCAAAATTTGGAAAGTAGTTAGTGAAAGAAGGATAAAACTTTTAGTAACTAATAGTACAATTATTCATTCGGCCTCTCAGAACGGGCATCTCACCGATGAGATGGCAGTGAACTGCTTCCCTTGATTAGTTAATTATATTAATTAGTGAATAAAATATATCAGAATGTGATGCAAAATTGTTACATCACACAGAAGTTATAATATCAATATATTTTTGATCAGTTTCAGAACATAAAGAACTGTTAATTCATTTAAATAAAAAAAAATCCCGATTTAAAAAAAAAAAATTCCGATTTAAAACAAATAAATCTGATTTTTTTTAAAAAAATCAAAAAATCAAATAAGCTTGTTTTACTCAGAGACAGGTTTAAGTTAAAATTTAAGGACCCATTTCATTGTTCATGTGATATTTTATAAGTTTTTCTGCAATTTTAAAAAATTGCTAGATTAAGGGAAATGATTAAAAAAGATAGTTCAAAGTTCAGTCGAGAAGTTGGAGGTAATATCAGGTACATAAAATACCTTGACTTGCTGCTAGAATTTAAAGTTATGCAGTTTTAAATTTTTCTATAAGGAAAGTAATTTTCCATTTGAAAACTTTAAAAAGAAAATATGCAAGAACCTAAATTATTGAATTTTTCCATCTTGCCTAGCAGTGAAATTAAGTAGACAATGCTCAACAATTGGGATTCTTCTTACAATTAAAAGCAAATTGTAAATTATCCCTTTTCAATCAGATAAGCAGACTTCTATCTAAAAATTTGATATAATATATCCAAGTAAAAATAAATGTAAAAAATATAAAAGTTAAAATAATCTATGAAGTCTGAATTTTAGTACACAAATTGCAGAATAAATAAATTATGTTGTGGGTAAATTTTTGGCAAGACTTAAAATCTTTGATCTGATAATTGACTTGGAATTTATCAAGCCTTTTTAATCATAGATTTAATTGCATGTTACTTATCTTAATTATTATTAGTCTTTCCAATTGAATATAATTTAAATGTTATTATTTTACCCCAACTTTTGAAAATTCAACTTGGTTGAATTTATGGCAGTTTACACTTGACAATGTCCCACCTACCCTGTAAGTTCTGGATGTATGACTTAAATTCCCTGGATTTTGAAGGAACACCAGTTTTTTCTTCTAAAGTTAATTTTTTGAAATTCCTTGCCTCAAAACTTTTTTATATGATGTTCTATGGAAATGAAACCTGAGTAGGAGTTTTGGGATGATCTTTCAGAAAATAGATTGATATGTATGAAGATGGTGTGGGGAAAATGATTAGGCATTTTGACAGTGTATTGAACCATGCAAAATAACACTTAAATCGTCTTTCTAACCCAGGCTTTTCACTTACAGTCACAATGGTTTTGCAGTGGACTAAACCATAAATTAAGAGACTTGTTTTGGTCTTAGATGGCCAAATAAATCTATGTATAATTTATGTAGTAATGTAAATTTGTTAACTAATTGTTAATTTTTGTCATAAAAACCATACTTGTTGGTTCATCTGTAGCTGAAGCAAAAATATTGCTTATTAAGCTGAAGAAATTTTCAATATTTGATTCGGATTTTTTGTACTCTTTTACTATTTTAATTCTTTGTTATTTCATGTTTTGTTTACATTTCAGATCAGATGAGAAAATTCCTCATAAAGAAAGGAAAAGCACCTGCAGAAATAGAGGCTGAATTGAAGAACAGAAACACTTAATTGTCTTAAAAAATCAAGACATGTACAGAAATTGCTATACAAGAATTAAAGAATAAAACTTTTTAAATGTGTATACTTTGTTTTGTCTTTTCATTAGATCTAAGAGCTGTTGCTAGTAGAAATGTTATGCATGTGCATGGGGAATTTCCCAACTTTTTTTAGAAATTCTATTTTTTAATATTGTTGAGAATATATCTATTCCAGCAAGTGGTGGTCGTATTTGTTGCTAGGCCAGCAACATGTTCTAGCAGCGCATGCTGGATTTGGCATGCTAGAATAGCACGAAATTCCAGCAAGTGGTGGTCGTAATCGTTGCTAGGCCAGCAACATGTTCTAGCAGCGCATGCTGGATTTGGCATGCTAGAATAGCACGAAATTCCAGCAAGTGGTGGTCGTATTTGTTGCTAGGCCAGCAACACGTTCTAGCAACGCATGCTGGATTTTGTATGCTAGAATAGCAACAGATTCCAGCAAGTGGTGGTCGTAATCTTTGCTAGGCCAGCAACATTTTCTAGCAACGCATGCTGGATTTTGTATGCTAGAATAGCAAAAATTTCCAGCAAGTGGTGGTCGTAATCTTTGCTAGGCCAGCAACATTTTCCAGCAACGCATGCTGGATTTTGTATGCTAGAATAGCAAAAATTTCCAGCAAGTGGTGGTCGTAATCTTTGCTAGGCCAGCAACATTTTCCAGCAACACATGCTGGATTTTTGTTTGCTGGCAAGCATAAAAGTGGGCCATAACCGATCTTGGGTTGCTGGTGGCTTATGCTGGAACCAGCAAACATTTATGCTAGTTTTTTGCTAGTTTACTAGCATGAATCTAGCATGCAATGCTTGTCCAGCAAACAAATTCCAGCATAAATTTTGACCTGGGTTGTTTCTGGTGTCCCCCAGGAAATTTGTTTTCAAAATTTGACCCTCATAATGAAGGTAATATGAGTTGTCTAATAAGTCTAATGTGTGTTGTACATGCATATTCATTAATTTTCAAAATACCCAAATTTTTATAACAACATGCTGTTAGAAAACTTTTTTTTTGCCTGAAATTAATTATTTTGGGGTGTTTCAGGATTTAAACAAGTATTTTTTTTAAATTAGACTTTCAAAATGAAGGTAATGGCATTTATTATGTTATTTGTAACTTTATTTTGTTTTTCAAAGAATATGTATTAACAATTAATATTTTGGAACAGCTTAAATATTACTAAGTACCATATATACTTTTGGGGCTCAACCCAAATTTTAATTAAATGGAGATTAATTCCAATATTTTAATAAGGCACAAAATCTGGGGATGTATTATGGATGCTTTAAATAAAGTGTAATAATTGGCTATTTCTTAAAATATTTTCCCTAGACATACTTTCAATTGCAAATATTCATTTTAAAAGGCGAAGAATTAGATGAGACTAGTTGAAACTCCTTTAGAAAATGCAGAAACTAAATTTATTTTTATATGGCCCCTGTACCTGTAGTTAAAAATTTTCAACTAGCCAATTGTTTTTATTTTCCAAGTAAGACCCACAAAAAACTCTTATCTCAATATCTTCAAAGTTCACTGAGATATAAATGTATAAATTTTTTATGGGCTCTCCAAAAATTAATTTTTGAAGTTATTCCTATTACTGCCTAAAAGCAGGTTCAACTTAAATTGGTAGATGAACCCTGTTTGGTTCCATAAAAGGGTGTTATAAAGTGGTCTCATCAGTTTTAAATTTTTAGTATCTCAGCAAGATATTGAGATAGAAGTTATTGTGGCTTTTTCATGAAATAGTTAACAAATAAATTAATTGGAAATTTTAAACTACATTCCGTCAATTTTTTTTTTTTGCATATTGTTAAGTAGACCCCCATGGAACATAAACTAAACTAATTTAATATTTTGCTTCTTTATATGAAAACTTTGTAATTTTAAGTATGTGTCTAGGGGGAAATAATTTAATAAATAGCATATTGTTACACTATTGAAACACCCTGTATATAATGAGATTGGCACCTACTCAATATTGGAAGATTGGAGAAAAACTTTTGTTAAGATTTTAGATCCCCCCAGCACTTAAATATCTAAAGAATACACGAAAAAGTTGTGTTTCAACAATGTTCATTAACATGTTTAAATTATATGTAAATATTAGTAAACTATTCATTCCAATTAAGCGTTTTCAGTTGAACTTGGTAAATGATGAGGGCATAATACTTACTGTATGGTGTATGAGTAATATTTATGGTTGGTTACACTAGATTGGAACCTTTCCAAGTGTGTTCTATAATTTATAGTCATTTTTTGTTACTTCATGTTTTATTTCTTTTTCAGATCATATGAGAAAATAACTGAAAAAGAAGAAAAGGAGCTATGCCTCAGACAAAAAAATATGTATAAAAAAATGTGGAAGTTCTAAATAAATATTTTTAAACGTTAAGCTGTATTCTTTTTATTTGTTTCATAAGGAAATAAATTTATTGCAAAAATTAATTGACTGTTGAAAAGTTAAGATAGAAAGGTAAGGTAAAAATAACTGTTGGTAAATGCTATTATTCAAAAAATTTTTTGAACTACTGAATTTAGAAAACTTGTCATTAGGCTATGTAAAAATTAAAACTTATACCCAGATAGCATTTTTTGGTTTTTTGAAGGTTTTTTTACCCTTGCATTGCAACCCGAAAAAGGTTTTTTGAGGGTTTTATTTGCAACCCGATAACCCCAAAAAAACCTCAAGGCAACCTAAGAAAAAGGTACGCTAGTACCCTAGTAGCATGAAACCTTGCGGCTAACCTTTTTCTTTTATTGTCATTGAGTCCTTACAAAAACCCAACAAATGGTTGGGTTGTGGAACCCATCCTCAATATTACAAAAAGACCTATTTTTGAAAAACCAAAGAAAAGCCTTTCTGCGCATGCGTCATGTTCACTGGACAAGACGCGGCCTTTCAAGATGGACGCCGACCCAAGTTCAAGTGAGTAGCGTATTATTTAACTTTTTATTATATTTACTTTTAACCGCGATTGGCATTATGATTTATCATCGCCGGTTCATTGCATGTACTGTATCAAGCACTCAAACCGGAAAATGTACATAAACAATCCAATCCAATCATTGGATGGATTTGTTTACGTCCTTAATGCTGTGTAATTCGTTTTCAGGATAAGTATTTATGTCGACATTTTGTGCGAGATTTCTCTTCTTTGTTGTTTTTCCTGAAAGTTTCTCTCTTTTACCTCCAAATCACATAAGCAACCGCGAGTGGTGGTAAGTTCAAAACGTGAATTTGAATGAGTTGTGAAATTAATTGTAAGATCCTATGGTTCCTGCCCTATGCTATGCTTATCAACAATGCTATCGTATGATAACAATGCTTATCGTAGCTTTTAATGACATATTTTAAAATTTTAGTTGAGACAATAATATTCGGTACATGTCCTATGCTTTCTGTAGTTGTGTTAATGACCTATTATGTTTAAATTTCCTTCTCAAAATCTGATTAGTTTTTGTTTACAGTGTATGTAAATAACCTAAGAACATAAATTACATGCTGTACTATCATATTTACTACACATTAGGTAACTCTTGATATCTTTAAAAATCTTATGTGAAAACTTAATGTGAATATATATCTCCCACAATGCAGAATTTTTTTTCTACCAAGCCACACCATAAAACCCAAAACAACCAACCATCTACCAAGCCACAGGACCTAGGTTTAAATTCTCACCCCCCTCAGATGGTTCATAGACTGAAAACCAAGTAGGATCTGGGATCTGGAATGAAAACAGTGGTCTTGTGTTATACCACGTAACTGGGATATTATACGCTAGTGCGCTAATGAGCTTATTGTAATCTTTTCATAATTCAATGTTTTGATAAAGTTATAACATCCCTTCAACTGAAGTAATCTAGGTCGACAAATGGTGCTTTTCATTTGCCATTCATTGTTAACTTCTTGTTTTGAAAATCTAACTATAAAATAGATTGATAATAACCGATTTGATACTAAAAAGTTTCAAACAGCGTTACTCGAGTGTTTGCTTTAAAATCACATAATGCAGTCCAAATTCAAAGTAGGTATTTAAAATGATTACCAACTATGTATTTTGAAACTTTTACATTCTTAAACAAAAATATGAAAATTGAACATATAGAACTAATACATTATTGACTCATTTCGTATGATGTTATAAATTTGGCCTTCAAATGGGATTCGTGACATCACTGACAAGCAAGGTTGGAATCTAGAATAGTTGCAACGTATTCAAAACAGGTTCTCCATGGCATACAGCTACTGCCAATTTAAACAGTCGTCAAACTTTGCGACTGCTCTACAGCTCTTTAGACAATCTCCCTAATTGCCGTGGATTCCCTTTTTGAATCTTTTAGAGATAATTTATCTTCAACGACTTACATTTAATCTCGTGTTCTATTATTAATGGTACTTATCCGTTAGCTGGGCACAAATGTCGCCAATTGTGAACTAAATGCTCGCCAAGCGAAGCGAATGACAATACAGTCAAGTGAAAACGAAAACAAATGCAGTAGGCGACGGTTGGGACAGAGAATTTTTTAATTCATTCTAAATTTTTTTCGGGATTTTTTTGCTTGTGCTCGTTTAACGGATAAGAACCATATTAGTTATTCACCCCTTTATGGGAACAGATTTGATGTAGGTTGAATGGTCACCAGTGGTGGATCCAGGGGGGTGGCATTCTGGAAAGTGCCCCTCCTTGGACCCAAACATACTCATAAGTACGAAAAAAGTCCCAAAAAGAACTGAAAATGAGTTAAAACCCAACTTTTGCAGGTCAAGTTTCAAAATTTTTTCTGAGGGAGGACTCTTATAGCCCCCAGCAGTACCAAAAGGGGATCTTGAGTGATACTTTTTAGAAAATCCCCAACATTTTGACATTTTTCTCGAAAGGTAAAGGTGATAGTCTGAAAAAGTGGCCCCTTCCTTGGAGGCGTGCTGGATCCGCGCCTGATGGTCACTGCTATAGAGCATTCGCCAAATTGGCAGTCACTGTGGCGGACCTATACCAAATCTGTTCCTATTTATGATACATATTCGTTACATATTTTTATAATGTTTTGTTTTAGATTCTGCAATAGGATGAATATTATGCTCCTGAAATTTGAAGGAAGTTATGTTCCACCTCCATCTACCATTTTGCTGGTCATTGGCCATAAGTAAGTAAATCAAATTAAAACTTCTAAAAGTTATCTCATGATTCTCAT
Organism: Tetragnatha montana; assembly: GCA_963680715.1. NCBI lineage: Eukaryota > Metazoa > Arthropoda > Arachnida > Araneae > Tetragnathidae > Tetragnatha > Tetragnatha montana. The sequence continues at coordinate 43,822,163 of OY796684.1, forward strand.
GTCACCTTAGATGTAGGTGAATCGTTTATGAACAGTTCCTTAAAAAAATTTGTGATTGGGTTTTGCTACGTTAAGATTAGAACTTTTCATTCATTGGGGGAACTAAAAACAGCTGAACACCAAGTAGCATTGTGCTTTAAAGCAGTGGTCTCCAACCCCCAGTCCGCAGTCCGGTGCCGGTCCATGGATCAAATGGTACAGGGCCGCGGGTCGACCATTACATTGAAAATGAATTTAAATTCTTAGGTTTATACTCCAAATTAAAAACATCTGTGTTTCATTAAATTTTATTTATTTTAAAAAGGGGCCCGAAGGTAGTGACATAAATCATGCACACCATGAGAACCATCTTATTTTACCAAGAAAACTGAATAAAAACGCTTCATTAGAAATCCATAAATTTTTATATTCTTTTTTTGTGGCGAACTTGTTCAACCCGGAAGTAATGGTGACAGTTGTCTGAGTTTTTTGTTACAACTATAAGTTAATGAAAAGAAAATCCATTAAACAGTACATTTTTCTGCGAAACGGAAAGAAAAATAAAGAAAAAGTGTAATAATATCAATGCGCTTTGTCGGATTCATCTTTTTGTAAAGAATTAAAAATTTGCGTATTTTAAACTTCCGAAAATCCCATTACATCGAAAGTGAAACCAAAATCAATGCCACCCCCCAGCGGGCCGCGGTAAAATTATCAAACGTTGACCGGTCCGTGGATGGTAAAAAGGTTGGGGAACACTGCTTCAAAGCACCATTTGTTTATCTGACAACCTAAAAACATAAATTATGTGCTATATCCTATTTACTTAACAAATTAGTTGTTCTTGGGGTTTTTAATTTCAATTTGAAGGTTTAAGTAATTTGAATTTTTTTATACTTCCTTAAACTTTGAGTTATCAAAGAGCAATTACTGCGGACTAAGCATTAGCTTCCTGGCCTGTATACGATGTAATGGGTTTATCGTTGGGGCGTAATTTAATTAGGATTCCGTAGTTGTTAAATAACTTTTTTTATCTCTATTTTCTTCTAATAATGAGGTAAGTTTGTTTATTCTACCTGTTATTTCTTGTAATTTCAAATGAATGTTAGCAAGCATCATGATTTTGGGTGATTAACCAGGGTTTGTTGTTGATGTTTATTCAAGTTAGTATTGGGTTAATTTTCAAAATATCCATGTTATTGATATTCATATTTGATTTAAACCACTTTTAAAAGAATAGCAGTAAGACACAGTATCCTGAAAGAAGTGTTTATTTATTTTTGTAAATAGACTACATTAGTCATGACGTCACTTGCTTGTTTTTAACGTTAATTCCATCTGTGATTGGTTCCGTATGGAATTACTTCCAGTCACGAAACCAATCACGGATGGAATCAACGTTTCTAAACAAGCAAGTGACGTCACACTAATATCGTCTATTGCATACTGTTTGTTTACACCTCACAACTAGGATGTTATAATTAAGTATTTAGTATTGGGTTAATTTTCAAAATAGTATCCATGTTATTGATATTCATATTTGATTTAAACCACTTTTAAAAAAATTGCAGTAAGACACAGTATCATGAAAGAAGTGTTTATTTATTTTTGTAAATAGAAGACATTACTCATGCTTACACTTGCTTGTTTGGATACGTTAATTCCATCTGTGATTGGTTCCGTATGGAATTACTTCCAGTCACGAAACCAATCACAGATGGAATCAACGTTTCTAAACAAGCAAGTGACGTCACACTAATATCGTCTATTGCATATTGTTTGTTTACACCACACAACTAGGATATTATAATTAAGTAAATACAAGAAACTATTTAAATCAAAAGGAATTCATTGTTTTTAAAGAATTTGCTCTTTCCTAAATGCTGTGGATTCCCTTTTTGAATCTGTTAGAGATAATTAATCTTCAACGACTTACATTTCATCTTGTGTTTTATTATTAATTATTCACCCCTCTATGGGAACAGATTTGATGTAGGTTGAATGGTCACTGCTTTAGAGCATTTGCCAAGTTGGCTGTCGCTGTGGAAGACCTCTATCAAATCTGTTCCAATTAATGATATTCAAAACATTTATTACATATTTTTATAATATTTTTTTTAGATTCTGCAATATGATTAATTTGAAGGCTTAGAAGAAATGTTCTATCACCTGCCATTTGCTGGTTATGAGTAAGTATGTCAAATTAAAACTAAATTTAATGAACTATCTTTCTAAGTTGTTATTTAAAGGACTCTTTGTTTTAAAAGTCGTTATCTCAAAGTGACAGGGGAGGGAGGGGGGGGGGTCAGAAATGTTGGAGAGAAAGTGACATGTTTTATGGACAGCCTCCTTAAAAAATTCACTGAAAATTTGTGATTGGGCTTTGCTACGTTGAGATTATAACTTTTCATTGATTGCAGAACTTAATATCTGAACACCAAGTAGCATTGTGCTTTAAAGCAACTTTTTTTCTCAGGTAGCAGCCTCCCCCGCAGCGATTACACCTACAGCTCATCGCCAGTCGCTCCAGCCAGTGCCCTATGATATCAATGCCCGGACCTCTCCTGCCACCCCGGAGTCTGTTTCCACCCAATTCCATCGTAAGTTTCTGCTTTTTGGATTACTCAATTGACACTGTCGCATAGCTGCCAAGTACTCAGATTTTATTGGAGGGTTCTTATGTATTATCCCGTTGACAGTGCCGCTGAATTCAAAAAATTGGTTAAAGTCTATCGTCTGTTCTATACTTGTGTCGCTTAACGCTGTCGACGGGATATACGCAAGTACCTAGTTACTGAGATTTTCATCTTTACTCTGATAATCAGATTTCCCCCTTAAAACTCTAGTTTTTTAAATTGCAATTAGTATATTAATGTTATCTCAAAGTGACAGGGGAGGGAGGGGGTCAGAAATGTTGGGGAGAAAGTGACATGTTTTATGGACAGCCTCCTTAAAAAATTCACTGAAAATTTGTGATTGGGCTTTGCTACGTTGAGATTATAACTTTTCATTGATTGCAGAACTTAATATCTGAACACCAAGTAGCATTGTGCTTTAAAGCAACTTTTTTTCTCAGGTAGCAGCCTCCCCCGCAGCGATTACACCTACAGCTCATCGCCAGTCGCTCCAGCCAGTGCCCTATGACATCAATGCTCGGACCTCTCCTGCCACCCCGGAGTCTGTTTCCACCCAATTCCATCGTAAGTTTCTGCTTTTTGGATTACTCAATTGAAACTGTCGCATAGCTGCCAAGTACTCAGATTTTATTGGAGGGTTCTTATGTATTATCCCGTTGACAGTGCCGCTGAATTCAAAAAATTGGTTAAAGTCTATCGTCTGTTCTATACTTGTGTCGCTTAACTTAACGGCTGTCGACGGGATATACGCAAGTACCTAGTTACTGAGATTTTCATCTTTACTCTGATAATCACATTTCCCCCTTAAAACTCTAGTTTTTTAAATTGCAATTAGTATTGTGTAAAAAGAAGATTAGAAAACGCAGTGCCCCACTTTTTTTTTATTGCTACATGTTGAAATTAAAATTTTTCTTGCATCATGCAATAAAACATCTTTTTCCCTTGGCAGCAAGAGCAGCAGCTGCCGGTGTAGCGCCAGCAGACTTCTATGATAGAAACAGGCTGACTAGCCCACGAATTCCCCCACTAACTAGCAGCAGCAAGTAGCTTCTTCAGCGCTAGGGTATGATGTGACAGCAGGATCCAGGGATGCACTGTCAGAAAAGTAAAGAAAAGCTGACGGGTGAGTTAAGATATTATTTTAGTCGCATTGCTACGATTATGACCCAGCCCAGTAAAGAATTTAAAAGACAAAAACAAACGTAGAAATTCAAACCATTTGAGCCTGAACTAGAGTCCTTGGCCAAAATCGAAAACAGCCAAAAGGTAAAAGTCTTCTACCACTGGGTCAACTCTTAGTGAGCGCGGCTCTCAGGGGTGTCTTATCGGTGTTTGCAAATTTCATATTTACTCCTATAATTAGATTTCCCCCTTAAAATTGCTATCAGTATTATGTAAAGGAAATTGGGGTTAGAAATTTTAGTATACTTTAATCGGATTATAAGAGAAGATAGAAAACGAAAATCGAGGTTCTTTGCAGCCATGAGGTTGGCAACTATGCTGTCATATGTGACCCAGTGAACAGTAAAACCATTTTACATAGCTTTATTTCTTGTATGATATTAAAAACTAAAATGCAGCGTTAGAAAATGGAAAAATAACTCACTGGTTCTGCTAACTATTACTTTGCAAATCTTACTGGTCCTCAACCAAAATGACTTGTCTGGCAAATTAAAAAGAAAAGGTTTCAATTTATTTAAAGTAGTTACTGCAGTTAAAGTGAATACCAAATATTAATTCTAAAAAACTAAAAATATCTATTAAGTACACTTTTCTTGATGAAATGTTAGTATTTCTCTAATTGATATAAAATTTCTAATTAGTTATGCAGCAAAAAAAAAAGAGACTAGAACTGGAGAGTGAGATATTTTTCCCCCACTGGTCTGCTTTACCAGTGATTTTCTGAGTAGTGGCCAGAGCCTATTTTCAGTCGTCTCGGACCAGTGTTAATTTTGATCACTGCTGATATGCTATCTCTCAAATGTATATATTATATGTAATTATAGTAGGTTCACAGTTTGGGGAAATGGGTTTGCACTATTTTTCAATTTGCACTATTTTTTTCATTGAGGGCTTATTCCCACTTATAAGAAATTTTAAAATTATATTTCTTAATCTCTATGCAAATGGATCAAAGAGTATAATGAAACTCATGTTTGTTTTAATTTTTTATAATTTATGGTATTTACTAATATTTTGCAGTTAATGTTTTCCAGAAGTTTTTAACACATTTAAAAAGCTTGTAAAATTTCTTATTTTAAAAAATGTGCATTTTACCTTGGTTAAAATATAAATATTGATTTGTCAATAGTACATATAAACATCAAACCTTGTTTTTCCCATTTTCCCCACCTGGCTCTACAAATTATATTTCAAAATGAAAATTTTGGCAACCAAGGAATTTACATAAATTGTTTGGACTTCAGTCCACCAGTTGCCAACCATTGGTCTGTAATTTTCTGCATTATATTGAATATTATTTAGAATTAATTTTTTAAATCAGTAACGTTAATTTAAACTTTCGGGGTTGGCTCTTTCATGTATTCTCATTCTCTTATCGCTTGAGATGTTTTCGATGAACTGGCACGTTCAATGGGTTAATGCGAAAGTACTTTTTTTAATAGTTAAAAATAAAATTGCTAAATTTTTTTTTGCAGGAGCTGTCAGTTGCATTTGATGTCCCCTGAAATAGTATTATTTGAATCATTTTTTTAAACAAATTTTAATTATATTACATTTTTAAGTTTAGTTATTACCTTCACAGTTTATATTTAATGTATATTTTTTTATATGAACTCTTTAACCTTAATCCCTGTGATGCTAGAAAGCTGTTTGTAAAATTTGTTGTGTTTGTATCAGTTGTTCAATAAACTTGATTTTTCTTACATTTAATGTGTTGAAATAAGTTTTTTAAATAAAAATGTGTCCATCTTGAATTATACTTCTATTTAAAGGTAAGTTTTTTCATTAGTGCTTTAGAGCCTAAATTAAACAAAATTTTTGTAGAAATTAAAATATATATGTATATTTTGTTTTTATGAATTTTAAAAACTTAATTTTAAATTTATTTTATTACTTCATTTTACTGTATTTACTTAATAATTACTTTGAAGTATTCTGTAATCATACAGCATAAAATTCGAGTTACTTTTTGTTAAAAGTGGTGTGTTCACCTAGCTAAAAAGTTGTGATAAATTATTTTTATCTCCTGAGTTATAAGTTTAGTATCGCATTTTTAATTTTTTCGATGTTTCTTTATTGAATTATGATACAAAATTTTCCCTGAAAATATGTATTATATACTGTGCAATATTTCGGGAAAAATTTTGCGACATCATATAATTTAACAAAGAAACTCCGAAAAAAATAAAAAATGCAATATTAAACCTAAACATCAATATTGAATCAAGATTTTTTGGAAACCTTACAAAAACCAATGACCGCAATAATGAACGAAGGTTTTTTGGCATTGGTTTCCGCAGTCTACACGAAAAAATTTTTTTCTAAGGTTGTTATGAAACCTTTCAAAAACCTGGCTAGAGAGCATTGAAACAGGGTTTTCTTGTCTATCCTTGAAAAAACCTGTGCCTATAACCTTGTAGAAGGTTAATCCGCAAGGTTAAGCAAAAGGTTGGTAATGTCAACTAGCGTACCTTTTTCTTAGGTTATTCTAAGGTTTTTTCGGGGTTATCGGGTTGCAAATAAAACCCTCAAAAAACCTTTTTCGGGTTGCAATGCAAGGGTAAAAAAACCTTCAAAAAACCAAAAAATGCTATCTGGGTAAACATTTCCAACCTTTTGTGTAACCTCGTGGAATAACCTTCTACAAGGTTAGAAGCACAGGTTTTTTCAAGGATACACAAGAAAACCCTGTTTCAATGCTCTTGAGCCAGGTTTTTGAAAGGTTTCATAACAACCTTAGAAAAAATTTTGTTCGTGTAGACTGCGGAAACCAATGCCAAAAAACCTTCGTTCATTATTGCGGATATTGGTTTTTGTAAGGTTTCCAAAAAATCTTGATTCTTTATTGATATTTAGGTTCAATGTCGCATTTTTTATTTTTTTCGGAGTTTCTTTGTTGAATTATATGATGTCGCAAAATTTTCCCCGAAATATTGCACAGTATGTGATACATATTTTCAGGGAAAATTTTATATCATAATTCAATAAAGAAACACCGAAAAAATAAAAAATTCGATACTGAACTTATAACTCTGGAGATAAAAATAATTTATCACAACTTTCTGGCTAGGTCAACACACCACTTTTAACAAAAAGTAACACGAATTTTAAGCTGTATGATTACAGAATATTTCAAAGTAATTATTAAGTAAATACAGTAAAATGAAGTAATAAAATAAATTTAAAATTCATGAAAACAAAATATACATATATATATATTAATTTCTACAAAAATTTTGTTTAATTTAGGCTCTTAAAGCACTAATGAAAAAACTTACCTTTAAACAGAAGTATAATTCAAATTGGAGAGAAACATGGACACATTTTTATTTAAAAAACTTATTTAACAACACATTAAATGTAAGAAAAATCAAGTGTATTGAACAACTGATACAAACAGGACAAATTTTACAAACAGCATTCTAGCATCACAGGGATCAAGGTAAAAGTGTACTTATAAACAAATATAGATTAAATATAAACTGTGAAGGTAATAACTTAAAAATGTAATATAATTAAAATTTGTTTTAAAAAATGCTTCAAATACTACTATTTCAGGGGACATCAAATGCAACTGACAGCTCCTGCAAAAAAAATGTAGCAATTTTATTTTTAACTATTAAAAAAAGTACTTTTGCATTAACTAACCCATTGAATGTGCCACTTCATCGTAAACATCTCAAGAGATAAGAGAATGAGAATACATAAAAGTGCCAACCCCGAAAGTTTAAATTAAGGTTACTGATTTAAAAAATTATAGACTAATGGTAGGCAACTGGTGGACTGAAGTCCAAACAATTTATGTAAATTCCTTGGTTACCAAAATTTTCATTTTGAAAAATAATTTGTAGAGCCAGGTGGGGGAAATGGGAAAAAAAAAAAGGTTTGATGTTTATGTTAAATGTACTATTGACAAATCAATAGTTATATTTTAACCAAGGTAAAATGCACAGTTTTTAAAATAAGAAATTTTACAAGCTTTTTCAATGTGTTAAAAAACTTCTGGAAAGCATTAACTGCAAAATATTAGTAAATATCATAATGTAAAAAATTAAAACAAATATGATTTTCATTATATACTCTTTGATCCATTTGCATAGAGATTTACAAATATAATTTTAAAATTTCTTATAAGTGGGAATAAGCCCTCAATGAAAAAAGTAGTGCAAATTGTACCCATTTCCCCAAACTGTGAACCTACTATAATTACATTATAACATATATGTTACGGGCAATGTGATAAATCCAGGCATTATTAATAATGCCCGGGCAATGTGATAAATTTAGTGGAATATATGAATGAAATTTTTCGCTTTGCCCGCCTCCACTTCCGGCATTATTAATAATGCCTGATTAATCACTTTGCCCATAACATATACATTTGAGAGATAGCATATCAGCAGCGATCAAAATTGGCACTGGTCTGAGACGACTGAAAATAGGCTCTGGCCACTAGTCAGAAAATCACTAGTCCAGCAGACCAGTGAGGAAAAAATATCTCACTCTCCAGTTCTAGTCTCTTTTTTTAGCTGCGTAACTAATTAGAAATTTTATGTCAATTAGAGAAATATTAACATTTCATCAAGAAAAGTGTACTTAATAAATATATATTTTTAGTTTTTTAAAATTAATATTTGGTACTCACTTTAAATGGAGTAACTACTTTTAAATAAATTGGAACCTGTTCTTTTTAATTTGGCGGACCAGTCATTTTGGTTGAGGACCAGTACGATTTGCAAAGTAATAGTTTGCAGGATCAGTGAGTTATTTTTTAATGCTGCATTTCAGTTTTTAAGCTCATACAAGAAATAAAGCTATGTAAAATGGTTTTACTGTTCACTGGGTCACATATGACAGCATAGTTGCCAACCTCATGGCTGCAAAGTACCTCGATTTTAACGGAGTTATTTCCTTTTCCATCTTTTCTCTGATAATCCGGTTAAAGTATACTAATCTTTCTAACCCCAATTTCCTTTACACAACATTGATAGCAATTTTAAGGGGAAAATCTAATTATAGGAGTAAATATGAAATTTGCAAACTCCGATAAAATCGGTGTTGTTTGTGGCTGGGTCATGTGTTTGCAATATTTCAGAATTGTATTCCAGTGTGAAGTCAGGAAACTCAGAGGCAAGACACCCCCGAGAGCCGCGCTCACTAAGAGTTGACCCAGTGGTAAAGACTTTTGCCTTTTGGCTGTTTTCGATTTTAGCCAAGGACCCTAGTTCAGGCTCAAATGGTTTAAATTTCTACGTTAGTTTTTGTCTTTTAAATTCTTACTACTGGACTGGGTCATAATCTTAGCAATGCGACTAAAATAATATTTTAACTCACCCGTCAGCTTTTCTTGTCCACTGAGACTACATTCTAGAGCTGTTACTTTTCCGACAGTGCATCCCTGGATCATGCTGTCACATCATACCCTGCTGGCACTATACCAGCAGCTGCTGCTCTTGCTGCCAAAGGAAAAAGATGTTTTAATGCATGATGCACGTTCCGCCAATGAATAAAAAAAAATTAATTTCAACATGTAGCAATAAAAAACTCGTAGGGCACTGCATTTTCTAATCTTTTTACGCAATGCTAATTGCAATTTAAAAAAACTGGAGTTTTAGGGTGACATCTGATTATCAGAGTAAAGATGAAAAACTCAGTAACTAGGTACTTGCGTATATCTTGTCGACAGCTGTTAAATTAAGCGACACAAGTATAGAACAAACAATAAACTTTAACGAACTTTTCGAATTCAGCGGCACTGTCAACAGGATAATACATAAGAACCTTTCAATAAAATCTGAGTACTTGGCAGCTATGTGACAGTATGTATTGAGTAATTCAAAAAGCATAAACTTACGATGGAATTGGGTGGAAACAGACTCGGGGGTGGCAGGAGAGGTCCGGGCATTGATGTCATAGGGCGCTGGCTCGAGCGACTGGCGGTGAGCCATAGGTGGAATCGCTACGGGGAAGGCTGCTACCTGGGAAAAAAACATGCTTTAAAGCACAATGCTACTTGGTGTTCAGATATTAAGTTCTGCCAATGAATGAAAAGTTATAATCTCAACGTAGCAAAGCCCAATCACCAATTTTCAGTGAACTTTTTTAAGGAGGCTGTCCGTAAAACATGTCACTTTCCCCCCAACATTTCTGACCCCCTCCCTCCCCTGTCACTTTGAGATTAAAACTTTTAAAACAAAAAGAGTCCTTTAAATAACAACTTAGAAAGATAGTTCATTAGTTTTAATTTGACTTACTTACTCATAACCAGCAAATGGTAGGTGATGGAACATTTCTTCTAAGCCTTCAAACCTTCAAGAATTGCGGAATCTAAAAAAAAATTATAAAAATATGTAATAAATGTTTTGAATATCATTAATTGGAACAGATTTGATAGAGGTCCTCTAAAGCGACAACCAACTTGGCAAATGCTCTAAAGCAGTGATCATTCAACCTACATCAAATCTGTTCTCATAGAGGGGTGAGTAAATTAATAATAAAACACAAGATGAAATGTACTAAGTCGTTGAAGATTAATTATCTCTAACAGATTCAAAAAGGGAATCCACAGTAATTAAGAAGAAGCAAATGCTTTAAAAACAATGAATTCCTTTTGATTTAAATAGTTTCTTGTATTTACTTAATTATAACATCCTAGCTGTGGGGTGTAAACAAACAGTATGCAATTTACAAAAATAAATAAACACTTCTTTCATGATACTGTGTCTTACTGCTATTCTTTTAAAAGTGGTTTAAATCAAATATCAATAACATGGATATTTTGAAAATTAACCCAATACTAACTTGAATAAACATCAACAAACAAACCCTGGTAAACCACCCAAATCATGACGCTTGGAAACAAACAAAATTATTACATTCATTTGAAATTACAAGAAATAACAGGTAGAATAAACAAACATGCCTCATTATTAGAAGAAAATAGAGATAAAAAAAGTTATTTAACTCCTAATAAAGTACGGAATCCTAATAAAATTACAACCCAACGATAAACCCATTACATAATACACTGAATAGCCCAGAAAGATAATGCTTAGTCCGCAGTAATTGCTCTTTGATAACTCAAATCTTAAGGAAGTACTATAAAAAAAATTCAAATTACTTAAACCTTCAAATTGAAATTAAAAACATTCAATCATAAAATTTTCGGCAATTATGATCTTTTAAACTAATATTTTATTTTCTACCCAATAATCAAGCGGCGTAGGGGTACATGACCATGGCAATGATGAAATCACAACGCGTAAGCTCTGAAATCTGCAATCAATGGGTTTGGCAACTGATCTTTAGCACTGCTACTTCGCTTGACGATTGAACCCGATTAACTAATGACGATTAACTAATGTGTTAAGTAAATATGATATAGCACATAATTTATGTTTTTAGGTTGTCAGATAAACAAATCAGATCAAAATCAGATAAACAAATGGTGTTTTAAAGAACAATGCTACTTGGTGTTCAGCTGTTTTTAGTTCCGCCAATGAATGAAAAGTTCTAATCTTAACGTAGCAAAACCCGATCATAAATTTTCAGATATTTTTTTTAAAGAGCTGTCCATAAGATGTCACTTTCCCCCAACATTTCTGACCCCCTCCCTCACCTACATCTAAGGTGACATGAGATAACTTTTAAAACAACAAATAAATAATAACTGAGTTAGCTAATTCATTAAAATTAGGAGTTATATAATTTGATTTACTTACTTATGGCCAATGACCAGCAAAATGGTAGATGGAGGTGGAACATAACTTCCTTCAAATTTCAGGAGCATAATATTCATCCTATTGCAGAATCTAAAACAAAACATAATAAAAATATAACGAATATATATATCATAAATTGGAACAGATTTCGTATAGGTTCTCCACAGTGACTGCCAACTTGGCGAATGCTCTATAGCAGTGACCATCAGGTGTGGATCCAACACGGCTACAAGTGGGGGGCACTTTTTTAGACTATCACCTTTACCTTTCAAGAAAAATGTCAAAATGTTGGGGACTTCTAAAAAGTATCACTCAAGATAACTTTTTTGGTACCGCTGGGGGGTATAAGGGTCCTCCCCCAGAAAAAATTTTGAAACTTGACCTGCAAAAGTAGGGTTTTAACTCATTTTAAGTACTTTTTTTCATACTTATGAGTGTGTTTGGGTTCAAGGGAGGGGGCACTTTCCAGAGTGCCACCCCCCTGGATCCACCACTGGTGACCATTTAACCTACATGAAATCAGTTCCCATAAAGGGGTGAATAATTAATATGGTTCCGTATATATATCCGTTCCGATTTATATCCGATATATGGTTCCATATTAATCTTATCCGTTAGCCGGGCACTCCAAAAAAATCTCCAAATATTTTAGAATGAATTAAGGAATTCTCTGTCCCAACCGGCACATAACGTGTTTAAAAGATAACAGGTAAGTTCTCATAAAATGCAATTACAGTCGACTACGCTTAATGTTATCAATCGGATAAAGTTATTGAAATTGACTCGTCCTGATCACTCCTATTTAATTTAAAACACAAAATACATTGTTCTATGTGATCAATATATCACGTAATGTTATCAACATCTGGTGAAATCCCCTAAAACTCTTTTTTTCCCATTTGAAGGCCAAATTTATAACATTATCATACGAAATGAGTCAATAATGTATTAGTTCTATATGTTCAATTCTCATATTTTTGTTTAAGAATGTAAAAGTTTCAAAATACATAGTTGGTAATCATTTTAAATACCTACTTTGAATTTGGACTACATTGTGTGATTTTAAAGCAAACACTCGAGTTACGCTGTTTGAAACTTTTTAGTATCAAATCAGTTATTATCAATCTATTTTATAGTTAGATTTTCAAAACAAGAAGTTAACAATGAATGGCAAATGAAAAGCCTCACCATTTGTCGACCTAGATTACTTCAGTCGAAGGGATGTTATAACTTATCAAAACATTGAATTATGAAAAGATTACAATAAGCTCATTAGCGCACTAGCCTATAATGACCATCAAGGCCTACAAAGCTAACATATTTTTGTGACCAAGGGGTGTTCAAGGTAATGTCCTAGTTATGTGGTATAACACAAGACCACAGTTTTCATTCCAGATCCTACTTGGTTTTCAGTCTATGAACCATCTGAGGAGGGTGAGAATTTAAACCTAGATCCTGTGGCTTGGTAGAAAAAAATTCTGCATTGTGGGAGATATCACATTGAGTTTTCACAAAAGATTTTTAAAGATATCAAGAGTTACCTAATGTGTAGTAAATACGCTAGTAGGTACAGCATGTAATTTATGTTCTTAGGCTATTTACATACACTGCAACAAAAACTAATCAGATTTTGAGAAGGAAATTTAAACATAATAGGTCATTAACACAACAGAAAGCACAACATGTCTACCGAATATTAATGTCTCAACTCAAATTTTAAAATATGTCATTAAAAGCTACGATTAGATATGAAACATAGAGCGGGAACATAGAGAAAACATCGTCCAAAATGCTTTTACTGAAAACGAATTAAACAGCATCGTAAACAAATAACAAATCCATCCAATGATTGGATTGGATTGGATTGTTTACATACATTTTCCGGTTTGACTGCTTGATATTTTTCATGCAATGAATCGGCGATCATAAATCCTAATCGGGGTTAAAAGTAAATAAAATAAAAAGTTTACTCACTTGAACTTGGATTTAAAATGTATCGGTCATTCTTCAAGTCTTCGTCATCGTGCGTTCCGGGGTCCATTTTGTTTCGGCGGGATTCGCGCAGTGAACATGACGCATGCGCAGAAAGGCTTTTACGGCTTTTCTTTGGTTTTCAAAAAATAGGCCTTTTTGTAATATTGAGGATGGGTTCCGCAACCCAACAAATGAAAAATTTGTTGGGTTTTTGTAATGTCCCAATAACAATAAAAGAAAAAGGTTAGCCGCAAGGTTTCATGCTACTTGGGATAATGATGTAAAAATGAAGCTAGAATGGCAAACCTTTTCTAGCAATGCAAACTAGATTTTGTGTGCTAGAATATCAACGACTTTCTTAGCAGCACAAGCTAGATTTTTGTGCTAGAACACATGCTAGGGTAGCAAACTTTTTCAAGCAATACCTGCTATGAATATCGCTAATTTTCCAGCACCTCATGCTATGTTACCGCATATTTTCCAGCAGCTCATGCTATGATACCGCATATTTTCCAGCAGCTCATGCTATGATACCGCATATTTTCCAGCAGCTCATGCTATGATACCGCATATTTTCCAGCAGCTCATGCTATGATACCGCATATTCTCCAGCAACAAGTGCTATGATACCGCTGATTCTCCAGCAACATATGCTAGAAATAGTGGTCATTCCTAGCAAAGCATTGCTAGAATTGCGGTCATTTTCCAGCAACTCAAGCTAGATTTTTGTATGCTAGGAAGCATAAAAAAAGTCTCACTACACGACATGGGGTGCTAGGTGATTTATGCTGGAACTAGCAAATATCTATGCTAGTTTATGCTATTAATTCTAGTTTAAACCTAGCTTTTAATGCTTTTATAGCAAAAGAATTCCAGCATAAATTTTGACTTGGGTCCTTCCCCAGAAAGTTTTTGGAACTTTACCCCTAAAAACAGGGTTTTAACTTGTTTTTGGTACACTTAGTCAGAATTTTGGATATATTTTTTGGTAGGATTAAGATTTTGATGAACTTATTATAATAAAGTTGTTAATAATAAAATTCCAAGTACAAAAGGGGGGTCTGGGGGTACTCCCCCAGAAAATTTTTTGAAATTTGACCCTAAAAAACAGGGTTTAACTTGTTTTGGTACACCTAGTCCGAATTTCGGGGGGGGGGCCAGGGCCCCTTCGGCAACCCCTTCAGGGCTTAAATTGCACCGGAGCGCACAGGAGCGGAGCTCCGGTACTTCTTGGTTTTCAGTAAATATTTACTAATATTTATTTATTAATCAGTGAATATTTGTAATGCTGAAATAGTAGCGCTCCGGTACTTCTTTGGTTAGAGTGTAAGCCCTGCCCCCCTTATATACGCCACTGAAATTAGCACTTTTTACTGGCACAAAGCATTAGTCATGCTATATTTCTTTCTATTATAACTTAACATAATATGCAAGAAGACAAAAAAGTTTATAATAGTTCAGCATGGTAACCTCATGATGTACAAACTCATCATGTTTGAGACAAAAATTTAACAGATAGCATGCACAAGATGCTTGTATGTATATAGCTTGCCATGCTATTAGTGTGAAGCTCCTTACAAAGTATATATGATGCTAACCAGACACATCAAGGTATCTACCTTTCTATGCTATGAAACTAGCTTGTACAGCTAAAAAGCATAGGATGCTCGTACATATCATGTCATGCTATTGCTGCGTGAGCTAGCAGGCAAGCATAAAATAGCACATCAATGTACCTAGCTCTCCATGCTATGAAATAGTCAGGGTGCCAAGTCGAAAAGTGCGAAATCTCGTATATAGAAATTTTTTGATGGTTTCTGATAGAGTTAATAGTTTAGATTTCAAAACCGGTTGATGCCACTCTGCAAGTGTTGAGCATTTTTTAAAATTAAAATTTTAAAAAAAAATGGCCCGAAAAAAATTTCAAAAATTCAAATAATAGTAATCAAGACTTATGATACATGTTTACTGACTATTTTTCAGTGCTGAATACGAATATTTCATTTAAAATTTTAAAAAATTAAAATATCAATTTTTAAAAATTATTTGAATCATATATCAAATTTGAATCAAATTTGAATTATATCAAATTTTCAATTTTTTTGGCCTCAAAAATCGACCTTTTTTATAATTCTTGTTAAAAACGTTTGAGGCGTTTTCCAAGGTCATTTTTCCATGGATATTGTAGTTACATAGCTATATAACACACTGGGGGTCTTGCGTTAGACTGACCACCTAACCGAGACATATGCCTTGCACCCCAGGGCCCCACGGTCAAGAAAACGAAGATGGGCATCGTAGGACCTGGCCCACTATAGGGCTGTTGCGCCGATGAGTTTAGTTTAGTTTTAGTTTAGCTATATAACAAAAAATCCACAATGGATGTTTGAATCATTAGTTAATTAATTAATTTATTAAAATGAACTTTGAAAATACAGGTAAAATACTTCAATCAAGTGAAACAGGAAATATATTGACAATATTTGGTAATAAATCATGTAAGCAACCCAAGTCAAAATTTATGCTGGAATTCTTTTGCTATAAAAGCATTAAATGCTAGGTTTAAGCTAGAATTAATAGCATAAACTAGCATAGATATTTGCTAGTTCCAGCATAAATCACCTAGCACCCCATGTCGTGTAGTGAGACTTTTTTTATGCTTCCTAGCATACAAAAATCTAGCTTGAGTTGCTGGAAAATGACCGCAATTCTAGCAATGCTTTGCTAGGAATGACCACTATTTCTAGCATATGTTGCTGGAGAATCAGCGGTATCATAGCACGTGGTGCTGGAAAATCAGCGGTATTATAGCACTTGTTGCTGGAGAATATGCGGTATCATAGCATGAGCTGCTGGGAAATATGCGGTATCATAGCATGAGCTGCTGGAAAATATGCGGTATCGTAGCATGAGCTGCTGGAAAATATGCGGTATCGTAGCATGAGCTGCTGGAAAATATGCGGTATCGTAGCATGAGCTGCTGGAAAATTAGCGATATTCATAGCAGGTATTGCTTGAAAAAGTTTGCTACCCTAGCATGTGTTGCTATAAAATGTTTGCTTTTCTAGCACAAAAATCTAGCTTGTGCTGCTAAGAAAGTCCTTGATATTCTAGCAAACAAAATCTAGTTTGCATTGCTAGAAAAGGTTTGCCATTCTAGCTTCATTTTTACATCATTATAAGTTTTAATTTTTACATAGCCTAATGACATAAGTTTTCTAAATTCAGTAGTTCAAAAATTTTTTTTGAATAATAGCATTTACCAACAGTTGTTTTTATCTTACCTTTCTATCTTAACTTTTCAACAGTCAATTAATTTTTGCAATAAATTTATTTCCTTATGAAACAAATAAAAAGAATACAGCTTAACATTTAAAAATATTTATTTAGAACTTCCACATTTTTTTATACATATTTTTTTGTCTGAGGCATAGGTCCTTTTCATCTTTTGTCAGTTATTTTCTCCATATGATCTGAAAAAGAAATAAAACATGAAGTAACAAAAAATGACTATAAATTATAGAACACACTTGGAAAGGTTCCAATCTAGTGTAACCAACCATAAATATTACTCATAATGCCCTCATCAATTACCAAGTTCGACTGAAAACGCTTAATTGGAATGAATAGTTTACTAATATTTACATATAATTTAAACACGTTAATGAACATTGTTGAAACAACTTTTTCGTGTAATCTTTAGATATTGCTGGGGGGATCTAAAATCTAACAAAAGTTTTGCTCCAATCTTCCAATATTGAGTAGGTGCCAATCTCATTATATACAGGGTGTTCCAATAGTGTAACAATATGCTATTTATTAAATTATTTTCCCCTAGACACATACTTCCAATTACAAAGTTTTCATATAAAGAAGCAAAATATTAAATTAGTTTAGTTTAGTTTATGTTCCATGGGGGTCTACTTAACAATATGCAAAAAAAATTAAAATTGACGGAATGTAGTTTAAAATTTCCAATTAATTTATTTGTTTACTATTTCATGAAAAAAGCCACAATAACTTCTATCTCAATATCTTGCTGAGATACTAAAAATTTAAAACTGATGAGACCACTTCAGAACACCCTTTTATGGAACCAAACAGGGTTCATCTACCAATTTAAGTTGAACCTGCTTTTAGGCAGTAATAGGAATAACTTCAAAAATTAATTTGTGAAGAGCCCATAAAAAATTCACACATTTATATCTCAGTGAACTTTGAAGATATTGTGAGATAAGAGTTTTTTGTGGGTCTTACTTGGAAAATAAAAAAAATTGGCTAGTTGAAAATTTTTAACTACAGGGGCCATATAAAAATAAATTTAGTTTCAGCATTTTCTAAAGGAGTTTCAACTAGTCTCTAATTCTTTGCCTTTTAAAATTAAGATTTGCAATCGAAAGTATGTCTAGGGGAAATATTTTAAGAAATGGCCTATTATTACAACTTTATTTAAAGCACACATAATACATCCCCAGATTTTGCGCCTATTGGAATGGAATATTCAGAATATTGGAATTAATCTCCATTTAATTAAAATTTGGGTTGAGCCCCAAAAGTATGTAGTACTTAGTAATATTTAAGCCAGGGTTGCTGATTTTTGTTTTTTAAAAAATCAAAAAAATCGGATTTTTTTCATTTAAATCAGATTTTTATTTAAATGAATTAACAGTTCTGTATATTCTGAAAGTGGTCAAAAATGTATTGATATTATAATTTCTGTGTGATATAATAATTTTTTAATATTATAATTAATTAACTAACCAAGGGAAGACGTTCACTGCCATCTCATCGGTGAGATGCCTGTTCTGAAAGGGTGAATGAATAATTGTACTATTAGTTATTAAAATTTTTATCCTTCTTTCACTTACTACTTACCAAATTTTGATATCAATAATTATTTTTTGCAATCATAAATATGGTTACATTTGATACATTACTAAATAAATCAAGACAATGATTATTATTTGATACATTTTACTCAAAAAATCATGATAATTTTTGTGTAAAAATTGAAATCAATCTTTGAGTTTATTGATTAGTTAAATTAATCTTACCCATTAAAGTAATGTTTATTTTTTTAAAACAATAAATAAATAATTAAATAAGTGATCAAAAATAAATCATTGATATTTTTGTAGAATAAGAAAAAAATTGGATTTGATAACAAAACTAAAAATATAAAAACAAGCTTTTGGTAAAAATCATCTAAACATTTTAAAAGTTGATAACAGGTAAGAAATTATAGGATTTTAATTCTTGATTAGTTTATGAATTATTGATTCCAAACCCTTGCTATTTACAGCATTTTCATAATCAAAGGGTCAATATGGTAGTAATACTTGTTTTTGAAATTGCAGGCAATTGTATAGATGCTAAATGTATACTAAGTAGGTATAAAAATAAAGTTTAAAAATTTTAATGCAAATAATTTTACACGCCATTTTTAAAGCATACAACTCATTAATTTCTTTAAATTGTGGTAGTTAACATTTTTGATTTTGAGGGTCAAATTTTGAAACAAATTTCCTGGGGGAAACCAGAAACAACCTTTTTAGTAAAAAAAACCCTACTTATAAAAACTCTGAGACAAGTTACTTACTTTAATCAACGCCTATCCAGGGCTTTTCATTTTCCTGTTGGGACATCGTGAGAAGCCAGTTCATACAAGGGAGGTGGGCCTGAAGGTAGAAGACAAAAGTTAATTCAATAGTTATGAATATTACCATTTTGATGGGGGGGGCTGAATTGTAAAAAAAAACTTTGTTGGTAGTAAATTAGGGTTTTGTAAATCTTTCGGGCTGGAATTCCTGGGCCATCTCATTCATAATCTTATACAGTTATCGCGCTGTGTTGTGAAACAGTTTTAACCGTTAAAAAGTTTGTTTGAATTTAATTAAGAAAGTAGTGGTAGCATACTCAAATTACATGAATAAATAAATAAGGTTGGTAAAGTAAATTTTTAAAACAAATTTCCCCCAGAAACCCAATTTCTAATAAATATTATTAGAAAGTAACTTAGTATTACTATAAATTTAATTATAAAAACACTCAAGACAAGTTACTTACTTTAATCAACGCCTATCCAGGGCATTAATGCTGGCCTAGTGTCCAGTAGTAGGAAATATTGAAGAGTCATCGTGAGAAGCCAGTTCATACAAGGGAGGTGGGCCTGAAGGTAGAAGACAAAAGTTAATTCAATAGTTATGAATATTACCATTTTGATGGGGGGGGCTGAATTGTAAAAAAAAGCTTTGTTGGTAGTAAATTAGGGTATTGTAAATCTTTCGGGCAGGAATTCCTGGGCCATCTCATTCATAATCTTATACAGTTATCGCGTTGTGTTGTGAAACGGTTTTAACCATTAAAAAGTTTGTTTAAATTTAATTAAGAAGGTAGTGGTAGCACACTCAAATTACATGAATATGAAAATAAATAAGGTTGATAAAGTAAATTTTTTAAACAAATTTCCCCCAGAAACCCAATTTCTAATAAATATTATTAGAAAGTAACTTAGTATTACTATAAATTTAATTATAAAAACACTCAAGACAAATTACTTACTTTAATCAACGCCTATCCAGGGCAATAGTGCTGGCCTAGTGTCCAGTAGTAGGAAATATTGAAGAGTCATCGTGAGAAGCCAGTTCATACAAGGGAGGTGGGCCTGAAGGTAGAAGACAAAAGTTAATTCAATAGTTACGAATATTACCATTTTGATGGGGGGGGGGCTGAATTGTAAAAAAAAACTTTGTTGGTAGTAAATTAGGGTTTTGTAAATCTTTCGGGCAGGAATTCCTGGGCCATCTCATTCATAATCTTATACAGTTATCGCGTTGTGTTGTGAAACGGTTTTAACCGTTAAAAAGTTTGTTTAAATTTAATTAAGAAGGTAGTGGTAGCACACTCAAATTACATGAATATGAAAATAAATAAGGTTGATAAAGTAAATTTTTTAAACAAATTTCCCCCAGAAACCCAATTTCTAATAAATATTATTAGAAAGTAACTTAGTATTACTATAAATTTAATTATAAAAACACTCAAGACAAGTTACTTACTTTAATCAACGCCTATCCAGGGCATTAATGCTGGCCTAGTGTCCAGTAGTAGGAAATATTGAAGAGTCATCGTGAGAAGCCAGTTCATACAAGGGAGGTGGGCCTGAAGGTAGAAGACAAAAGTTAATTCAATAGTTATGAATATTACCATTTTGATGGGGGGGGGCTGAATTGTAAAAAAAAGCTTTGTTGGTAGTAAATTAGGGTATTGTAAATCTTTCGGGCAGGAATTCCTGGGCCATCTCATTCATAATCTTATACAGTTATCGCGCTGTGTTGTGAAACAGTTTTAACCGTTAAAAAGTTTGTTTGAATTTAATTAAGAAAGTAGTGGTAGCATACTCAAATTACATGAATAAATAAATAAGGTTGATAAAGTAAATTTTTAAAACAAATTTCCCCCAGAAACCCAATTTCTAATAAATATTATTAGAAAGTAACTTAGTATTACTATAAATTTAATTTTAAAAACACTCAAGACAAGTTACTTACTTTAATCAACGCCTATTCAGGGCATTAGTGCTCGCCTAGTGTCCAGTTGTAGGAAATATTGAAGAGTCATCGTGAGCAGCCTGTTTCATGCAGGGGAGGTGCGCCTGAAGGTAGAAGACAAAAGTTAATTCAATAGTTATGAATATTACCATTTTGATGGGGGGGGGGCTGAATTGTAAAAAAAAGCTTTGTTGGTAGTAAATTAGGGTATTGTAAATCTTTCGGGCAGGAATTCCTGGGCCATCTCATTCATAATCTTATACAGTTATCGCGTTGTGTTGTGAAACGGTTTTAACCATTAAAAAGTTTGTTTAAATTTAATTAAGAAGGTAGTGGTAGCACACTCAAATTACATGAATATGAAAATAAATAAGGTTGATAAAGTAAATTTTTTAAACAAATTTCCCCCAGAAACCCAATTTCTAATAAATATTATTAGAAAGTAACTTAGTATTACTATAAATTTAATTATAAAAACACTCAAGACAAGTTACTTACTTTAATCAACGCCTATCCAGGGCATTAATGCTGGCCTAGTGTCCAGTAGTAGGAAGTATTGAAGAGTCATCGTGAGAAGCCAGTTCATACAAGGGAGGTGGGCCTGAAGGTAGAAGACAAAAGTTAATTCAATAGTTATGAATATTACCATTTTGATGGGGGGGGGCTGAATTGTAAAAAAAAACTTTGTTGGTAGTAAATTAGGGTTTTGTAAATCTTTCGGGCAGGAATTCCTGGGCCATCTCATTCATAATCTTATACAGTTATCGCGCTGTGTTATGAAACAGTTTTAACCGTTAAAAAGTTTGTTTAAATTTAATTAAGAAGGTAGTGGTAGCACACTCAAATTACATGAATATGAAAATAAATAAGGTTGATAAAGTAAATTTTTTAAACAAATTTCCCCCAGAAACCCGATTTCTAATAAATATTATTAGAAAGTAACTTAGTATTATTATAAATTTAATTATAAAAACACTCAAGACAAGTTACTTACTTTAATTAACGCCTATCCAGGGCATTAATGCTGGCCTAGTGTCCAGTAGTAGGAAATATTGAAGAGTCATCGTGAGAAGCCAGTTCATACAAGGGAGGTGGGCCTGAAGGTAGAAGACAAAAGTTAATTCAATAGTTATGAATATTACCATTTTGATGGGGGGGGGGCTGAATTGTAAAAAAAAGCTTTGTTGGTAGTAAATTAGGGTATTGTAAATCTTTCGGGCAGGAATTCCTGGGCCATCTCATTCATAATCTTATACAGTTATCGCGCTGTGTTGTGAAACAGTTTTAACCGTTAAAAAGTTTGTTTGAATTTAATTAAGAAAGTAGTGGTAGCATACTCAAATTACATGAATAAATAAATAAGGTTGATAAAGTAAATTTTTAAAACAAATTTCCCCCAGAAACCCAATTTCTAATAAATATTATTAGAAAGTAACTTAGTATTACTATAAATTTAATTTTAAAAACACTCAAGACAAGTTACTTACTTTAATCAACGCCTATTCAGGGCATTAGTGCTCGCCTAGTGTCCAGTTGTAGGAAATATTGAAGAGTCATCGTGAGCAGCCTGTTTCATGCAGGGGAGGTGGGCCTGAAGGTAGAAGACAAAAGTTAATTCAATAGTTATGAATATTACCATTTTGATGGGGGGGGGCTGAATTGTAAAAAAAAGCTTTGTTGGTAGTAAATTAGGGTATTGTAAATCTTTCGGGCAGGAATTCCTGGGCCATCTCATTCATAATCTTATACAGTTATCGCGTTGTGTTGTGAAACGGTTTTAACCATTAAAAAGTTTGTTTAAATTTAATTAAGAAGGTAGTGGTAGCACACTCAAATTACATGAATATGAAAATAAATAAGGTTGATAAAGTAAATTTTTTAAACAAATTCCCCCCAGAAACCCAATTTCTAATAAATATTATTAGAAAGTAACTTAGTATTACTATAAATTTAATTATAAAAACACTCAAGACAAGTTACTTACTTTAATCAACGCCTATCCAGGGCATTAATGCTGGCCTAGTGTCCAGTAGTAGGAAGTATTGAAGAGTCATCGTGAGAAGCCAGTTCATACAAGGGAGGTGGGCCTGAAGGTAGAAGACAAAAGTTAATTCAATAGTTATGAATATTACCATTTTGATGGGGGGGGGGCTGAATTGTAAAAAAAAAACTTTGTTGGTAGTAAATTAGGGTTTTGTAAATCTTTCGGGCAGGAATTCCTGGGCCATCTCATTCATAATCTTATACAGTTATCGCGCTGTGTTATGAAACAGTTTTAACCGTTAAAAAGTTTGTTTGAATTTAATTAAAGTAGTGGTAGCATACTCAAATTACATGAATAAATAAATAAGGTTGATAAAGTAAATTTTTAAAACAAATTTCCCCCAGAAACCCAATTTCTAATAAATATTATTAGAAAGTAACTTAGTATTACTATAAATTTAATTATAAAAACACTCAAGACAAGTTACTTACTTTAATCAACGCCTATTCAGGGCATTAGTGCTCGCCTAGTGTCCAGTTGTAGGAAATATTGAAGAGTCATCGTGAGCAGCCTATTTCATGCAGGGGAGGTGGGCCTGAAGGTAGAAGACAAAAGTTAATTCAATAGTTATGAATATTACCATTTTGATGGGGGGGGGCTGAATTCTAAAAAAAAAAGCTTTGTTGGTAGTAAATTAGGGTTTTGTAAATCTTTCGGGCAGGAATTCCTGAGCCATCTCATTTATAATCTCATACAGTTATCGCGTTGTGTTGTGAAACAGTTTTAACCGTTAAAAAGTTTGTATAAATTTAAAGAAGGTAGTGGTATCAAGTATCATACTCAAATTCATAGATATAAAAATAAATATTGACTGAAAATAAGAATTAAGAGAAAAATCTTACAATTAAATCCCAATTATAATTATTTTAATGGCTCAAAATAAAATTATAGGTGATCAGTTATAGGTACTGATTTCACTTATTCAACAAAGTAGCCTTTTAATTCACAAACAAAAAAAACAGGGTACTTTTCTAGAAAAGCGGCGCAAATCTCGCCAAGCGATGAAGTTGCCAATAATGATGCAACCAGTGCCAAACGGAATATCGCCGCTGGTAACCTTATGCCTCCGCATTTCCAAGCAATGCTGAGAGCTCCGACCTTGACGTTAATCTTTTAACGGTTGCTAATCCATCCATTCGGGCAGATGTTCGTTTCATGATTTATTGCTACCGACTTAATAACAAAAAAGGAATCGAAAATGCAGATGCGTCTCATTGTTTCGAATGATAATTCTTTGTGTGATTTGTTCCGGCAACTGTGTGCTGACGCAAAAAGTCTGCTTGGCGAGATTTGCGCCGCGATTCTAGAAAAGTACCAAAAACAGGAAGACTTTAGATACTCTAGTTCATATATTATTGTATTTTGATCCAAAAAAATACACAAATACAGCTTTTAATTACTAGCCTTTTTCTCAGTTACATAATCTATAATAGAAAGTAAAATATTCGAAACGCACGAAAAGCCCTAAAAAAATTTTATTATGATGTTTCTAATACTTTAGGACTAGTCAGGTAGAAGGTGGACTAGTCCGGTGGAAGGTGGTCAGTTTTTAACTAAATTGCTAAAAACAATTAAGATCAAAATAAAACACCATTAAAATATCTCAATTAAAAGTTTGTACAATTTGAAATATATTTTTTAATTTTCATATATCAACTCAGTTCATTTTCACTGAGGGTTCCTCCTATGGAAGAGCCGCTACTGGCATCAGTTAAAATATAGAAAGATTAAAAGTTACTATGTACTCTTTTAAATACTTATTTTGTTCATTGTAAGATGATAAAGTAGTAAAAAGTGAAAAACACTCTTGAAAGGATACTATAAACAAAGGAAAGTAAATTATACTTTTCTAGAGATAAGACCATGTAAACTGATTTTTCCATTCAAATCAGTTTGATAGTTTTGGTTAAATTTAAATAGAAGTCAATTTTGATTGTTACAGATAAACATTAGAATAAGAATATACTTAGTCTCAGATTGAGTAAATAAAATTAAAGTGTTGTAAAATAAGTATAAAATTATTTTTAAAGGAATAATACAACACAACAACAAGGATTTATGGGAGCAGCTATCCCGAATAGGACATAGACTTAACAGCCCGACGGCTAATCCACCAAATCTTATTAGACAACATATAATTTATCTACGCATTTAAATGGTGGAAAAATAAACTAAATAAATATCTAAATAAAATATATCAAGCATTTAACTTACTGGAAATAAGGACGCCACGCGATGCGGCGCCCGCCATTTCATTTCTTCGATAGTGACGTAATGGTAAACAAACTAGGCATTGCCATTTCAGAAAGTAGTAAAATCCAATAAATTCCAAAACTACGTGTGGCTCATTTTATAAAATAAAAATTATGCTCGATTGGAAAAATCATCAAGCTTTCAAAAGGAATCTTGATGAAAATGTAAATTTTCATAGTTTTAGATAGCTGTGCGAACGACAAGAATAAACTTTATCGCCCATCCATTCTGTTGGTTAATGCGTGGGGTATCTCCGCTCAGTGGGGATCTCTCGCTCGTAATTTTAGGTTCTCATTTACCCTCGCTCTGCTTTATTTTTTTTATTTAACTTCATTAATAGTTCACATTATGACATTATTTTCGCTTTAATTTATACACTAATGCATGCATGTATCTTATTTTGTTGTGGGGAACATATATTATTTACAGGCATTTCACTGTCGAAATAATGCATTTTTGTCGTTTTTAACCCAATAAATACCTTTCATATATTTTTCTTTGATATAATCTTAAAGAGTACTTCAAAATATACATCTTTTCAAATTTTAAAGCGATTTGTTACATATTTAGGGTTTTTTAAAGTCGAAAAAGAAAACGGTATATTTTGAGTAAAAAAACACAAGTCCGAAAAAGCCCAATAATTGGTATTTAATAATAAGTTTGAATTTTTTTCAATTTTTATTTTTGTAGTTAAGTAATGTGGTAAGCTTTTTCCAAAAATTCGGGTTGCTATGGTGATTCTGACGTCATCCAGGAATTTTCAAACACAAAAGAGGTTTACTTGTCTTTGTAAGAATCCATTGCATTTTTTGGAGGTATAGAAAAAGGGGGAAAGGGGAAAAATATGAATGAACCCCCAAGTGTTTTACATTGCGGTATTCCCTTTGATTAGTAGATTAAGAATATGTAAAGTATGAGGGGGTGGGTCCCATATTTCGGGAGTCTTTCCGGTTTTATTGAAAAACTGAATATGGGCGTCACGCCCGGAGTTTTAAAGCTAAAGGTCTAAAATTTTAGTATTTTTACTTCCTCAAAATTCCCTTTTGAACCATCTAACACACTAAGGGGTAGTACCCATATTTAGAGGTTTCGGGTCCATGTGCTCGTTCTAATTTTCACTTCCTAGCGCCCCTGCTTCTTTTTCCCGGTCTTTCTTTAACACGGTTCTTAAAGGTCTTTAAGAGTTCTTCAAGAATCTGGTTACTGCTAAGCTTTCTGACAATTATTTGTAAAGAAATATGCGAAAAACCGTCTTGGAAAACGAAACAATAAATTGAATTGTCTCTGGATCACGCAATTTTTACACCACTTCTTAGTAAGTCATACTGTTCGAAGCCCACTTTAAATGCTTTCATAAAATATAAATCACTAAGCTGTGATCATAATAGATCCGCAGCTATTCAGCGTTAAAATTAGCATGTGTTAGGCTTAACGCACCACGAGAGGTCCTTTCTCGCCAAACACTACTGTTTTCATCACGTAGCTCTAAAACACCGATCGAGTATACATTTACACAGTTTATTGCAATACATTAAGCCAGATTAGATTGTCTGAAACACATCTGTATGTTTTTACATTGGTATCAATATTTCCAAAATTTTAATCTAACACCTCTGGTTCTTTTTCCGGTCTTTCTAACATGGTTCTTAAAGGATTTTAAGAATTCTTCAAGAATCTGGTTACTGCTAAGCTTTTCGACAGTTATTTCTAAAGAAATCTGTGAAAAACCGTCTTGGAAAACGAAACAA
This sequence comes from Tetragnatha montana, assembly GCA_963680715.1. Classification (NCBI taxonomy): domain Eukaryota; kingdom Metazoa; phylum Arthropoda; class Arachnida; order Araneae; family Tetragnathidae; genus Tetragnatha; species Tetragnatha montana. The sequence goes on from OY796684.1 coordinate 43,849,250, forward strand.
TGAATTGAATTGTCTCTGGATCACGCAATTTTTACACCACTTCTTAGTTTTTTTTTTTTTTTATTTCCAATGGCAGAGCACAACACACATACACTATGACCGGGGTCATCGCTCCAGACATGCCGAAATCAGTACTTACTTCTCGTTACCCAGTGGGCACCTGTGGACCGAAGCCACGGAGGTGAAGTACTGTTGCCCACGCCACACACACATTCGCAGGCACAACCCCTTTTTACAGGGGGGCCACATTCATTCATCACACACACACACAAGGACAGAAACTAACATCCATGCCAAACGGGGATTCGAACCCCAGACGTACGGCTTCGCAGTCAGATGCTCTAACCACTAGGCCAGTACGTCGGCCACCACTTCTTAGTAAGTCATACTGTTCGAAGCCCACTTTAAATGCTTTCATAAAATATAAATCACTAAGCTGTGATCATAATAGATCCGTAGCTATTCAGCGTTAAAATTAGCATGTGTTAGGCTTAACGCACCACGAGGGGTTTGTTCCCGCCAAACACTACGGTTTTCGCCACTTAGCTCTAAAAATACCGATCGAGTATATACATTTGCACAGTTTATTGCAGTATTATAAGGCAGATTATATTGTCCGAAACAAATTTGTGTACGTTTTTACATAGGTATGCATCAATATTTCCATTAATTTTCATGCAGGTATCGAATTATCCAGTATGTTTTGGAATAGATATCAAAATTTCTTTATTTTTCGAGAAATTTTTTTTAAACAAATTAATATAATTTTATTTAACTAATTGAAATACACTAATCAATTATAATTAACCCCTGAAATAAATGTCACATTTACAACTCAATTATACTGCTACTACTATTATCACTGCTAAAATGACTTATTCTGAAAAAATTAAAAAAAAAAACCCTTAATTTAATCTAAAAATAGGTTTACTAAGAAAGTTTTTTTTTTAAATATTCTCTTTTAAAAATAATTAAATAAATCCTTACAAATAACTCTTAATTTTCCCGCTAGATGGCTGTACCAAAAATCGGCTGAAAAAGCTTCTCTACAACAGGCTCGAAAGTGAAGTGACTGCCTCTACCATCCGATATTCCTTCGACCTAGCTCTCCATGCTATGAAAGTAGCTTTTACAGCTTAATAGCATTGGATGCTTGTTACCTAGCATGCCATGCTATTGTTGGGGGTAAGCTAGGTACATAGCATCCCATGGTGGAAAGCATAACATAGCACATCAAGGTACCTAGCTCTCCGTGCTATGAAGATAGCTTGGTTTGCTAAAAAGCATTGCATACTTGTTACCTAGCATGTCATGCTATTTTTTCGTAAGCTAGCTACATAGCATCACATGCTGGCAAGCATAAAAAAGCATAAAATAGCTGATCAAGCTACCTAGCTCTCCGTGCTATGAAGATAGCTTGGTTTGCTAAAAAGCATTGGATACTTGTTACCTAGCATGTCATGCTATTTTTTCGTAGGCTAGCTACATAGCATCACATGCTGGAAAGCATAAAAAAGCATAAAATAGCAGATCAAGCTACCTAGCTCTCCATAGCATCCCATGCTGGCAAGCATAAAAAAGCATAACCTAGCATAAATATCCAGCATACATAGCAAAAACTAGCAAAATCTAGCATATTTGTTTGCTAGTTCCAGCATAAAATTTTGACCTGGGAATAATTAAATTTAAAAAAGACAAAAAATATTTTAAAAAATTTAAATTTTAAAATTTTTTTAAAAATTTAAATTTTGTAGTACAGGCATGTGATAGTATCACATGCCTGTACTACAAAATTTGTAGGGTGGTCCTAAGTATAATGGGAAATTTTTTTTTCGGAATTTCTTAGGTCGCACCCCCTAACTTTTTTCCTTATGGGGTAGTAAATAACTGGTAAAAATTTTATCCGAATCCATACATATTAGCACGTGCCGCAAAAAGGGTGAAAATCTGAAAAAAAACATCAAAATTCTCAAAACTTTGAAAAATCACAAAATTTATTTAAAAAATATTATTAAATATACTTCAATACTTTTTTGACAGAGAAGGCTTCGAACATGAAGAATATTGACCGTTATAGTCTTTGACAGTTTTTGAAAGGTATTTTTTTTGCTCCTCATTATGCGTTAAAATACTGTTGATTCTTCAATGATCTTGATTCCGCTTCCTGCAGCATCATTTACAACAGACAAGTTATTAACGACTTAAAACCTTCCTGATAATCTTCACACGGGTTCCACCGTTAAAGGATCCCTATAATAAATAAATAAATAACTTTTGAAAAAATTTGACAAAAAATCGGCTAGATTTTTCTTTGAGAGTTCTAAAGTCTGTCTGTCCTCGCTTGGCACATGTGGCAAACCTAAAATCACTACCCACGGCAGGAAAAGCAGTGGCGAGTGCAGGGTATCGGGTATCTAATAGAAGTGAGATAACCATCTTTATGGCTTTTTCGCCACTGTTTTTTCTGCTGTGGGTACTGATTTTAGGTTTGCCACTCGTGCCAAGCGAGGACAGACAGACTTTACCCAGTTCTTCAAAACTAATTTGCAACCGCTTTGATACATTGGTGGATTCTTTCACTTTAAAATCTTTCGCCATTAAACTCTTTGATGTGTGGGGACAGTCTCATCAAAAAAGGCTAAGGCAACTGTCTCCTCGGTAAGATGCTATCCATGACTAATCATTTTCTTTGTTATTGCTATAGATATATTTTTTTAATTTCTCTGTAGAAAAACAGGTCCCTCAAGAATTTCAAATCTTGTAAGGGGGTATTGTGAGCCAATTTGCGCATTAAACCAAGCCCTAATGTATAACTTAACAATAAATACTCATATCTTTTAATCCTTGTAGTTTTTGATTATCCAAATTAAATTAGACTAATTTCTAAAAAATAAACATCTTCAAGCAATAAATTGCTTAAGATATCCATCTCTCATGATGGAAAAAAATCTCTAAATTTAATCATTTTTACTTCTTGATAATCTAAAAATGCTATTGTCAACTGTCGGAGCTCTCGGTAGTTATCTCTCGGTTGGTGTTTTGTACTTTGATGAGTACTTTGGTTTATCGATAACATCCCAAGATTTTTGCACCGTTCTTAATTCCCGTACTGGATGCACTGGTGTCACAGCACAAGGCTTTGATTGTGTCCAATATGTCATAATCAACGAGAAAACCATAAATAGCTGCTGCAATGTCTTCTCACAATCCTCATTGGTTGGAAGATCCTCCACTTTACCTTAAATCCTCCATTGGAGTTCACTTATAATAATGATTTGCACTTTATGTTTACCTTTTATTACCCTAATTAACCATAGTGTAGGATGCTTGCAAGTTTATTATAAAATCCATGAAGATTCCGCCTTTAAAAGTATCTTTTTTAAAACTCCCGAGCACCGTCCGTAAGGTCTACTGTCATGGGGGAGAAAAAGCGAGGGGAGCCGGGTTTCCTGTAAAGCCGCTATTCCATGTTGCGTATTCCACGCGTTTTCGGCGCGCGCGCGAGCGCGCGATGGGGGGAGGAAATCCGAAAAATCCCTACCGGTTTGGCGATCGAACACCTGCAACGCCCGCCGCTGCGAGGCGCCACGCTATTTCTCCTTCTAAACCAATAGCATGCTCTATCCCAGGCGTATGACGCACCGAGCCCACACGAAGTCGCCTCTGTCGGAGTTTTTTCACTGAGCGCAGGGTCACGTGATCGAACGCGCCGAAAAAGAACCAATCAAGAAGGAGTATTTAGTAAACATTCTCCTTACCAAACGAAGGCCTCTCCGACGTCTGGATGGAAGTTGAAATTTACTATCAAATTGTTTGAAATAAATCAAGTGAGTGAATATTATCTTTATATTTCTACTTTTTATGATATACTTAACATCGGAACTGATTGAATCTGTATCTTTGAAAGCGTTTATTTCTGTTTCTATGCTATAGCTCGCAGAGTTGGAGCGGTCTGCCAGTATCGTCGAAAACTATTTCATTTGTATCCTTGCTTAAATAAAACTTTCAAAAGTTAAACTTACATCTTAGTAAGATTACAAAATACATTATTCATCTTTTTAATGTTTGTTGTTATTGTGATATGTTTAACTCTTGTTTTTGAATCGATGCATACTACTTTGTTGATGCTGTTTGTTTAGTAGATATTTATGGGTTTCTCTTTTTAGGCCTTGATTCTGATGGATTAATTCTTTACTACGAGGAGAAAGGCTTTCAGTATGGGGATTAAATGTGAATTTATGCCGATTTGTTGAGTACCCAGTTTTAAATCTGACCAGCCAATCTTTCCAGGTATGTTCTTATTTAAACTGCCGTTTGTGTTTCTTAAAACCTTCAAACTAATGTAAACAATTAAACTATGTGTACCTAATACCAAGTTTGAAAAACAAATCCATGTACTTAAGGATTAGCTGAGTGCAAGTGCTAAGGGTAATTGAATACTGCCAAAAATAATAAAAATACCTGAACTAGCAGTAGTTCTTTCAATTACATTGTAATGTTATGAAGAATTTGCCAAACGCTGACATTGAAGACAAGAGATTAGTGATATTTGTACCCAGCTTATCCTTAAGTACCCCAAAACACTTATATTGCATACATTTTTAATAACTCATATTTATACTATTGTTTTTAAAATAAGAGAAGGTATTTGATTTTTTTAAATGTTCATTTTCATTTAACAGTCACCTGTATTCCCATAGTGTTTTTCAATAGATCCAGTGTATGTATGTATTTTTTTTTTAAGGGAGCAAATATCTTGCTAATTGTACACTGGTGTGCAAAAATTAAGGACCGAACTGTTTTTTCAATATAACACCTAGCATAATTATTTTTCATTCATGAAAATACTATCACTAGATGTTCAAAGAATGGGAATATAGGGCGCGAGAACAAATTTTCCCAACCAATAATTTAAGGGGGTAAATGGGCCCTCCATTGATAAAGGAGTTCCATTACAGGTGGAGCAGTGACAGAAACGTCTATGTGAGAGGTATTTAATCGAAAATTTAATGTTGTTTGTAAAGAATATGATTATTCCTGAACTCAACGCATTTCTTTAAATGTGTGCACTAATTTTACATAGAGGGTGTCCCAAAAAAGACTGACGCATTTTAAAAATCAATAACTCGAAAACTAAAAAAGATAAATATGAGCGGTTTCTTGCATCCGTCTTAGGATGGCAAATAATTTTTGCACACAAAATTTCAAAATCTTAGTTCCAAAATGCATTAGTAGATGGCAGCACGAGAACTTTTTCTGAAATTTAGGGATAAACTATCAGCGGTAACCCTGCTATTGCCTCGTGGTAGGAAAATCGAAGTTGAGAGATAGAATCGATTTCAGAATCGAATTAGATTGAAATGCTTTAGCTAGTTGGTTGTTTGATTGATCTTTTATGGCACAGAGGACATATTGTTAGGATTTAATTCTAAATAATAAAATCTTTGGGAAATCGAACTTAGAGTTCTAATTGGAAATTATTTTTAAAGAATATCGTGGAAAATTAGAACATTATTTCTGACAAAGGCTGCGCCATTAATTGTTTAATCTAGCTAGGGGGTTATACACATTTTAAATCACCGGAAACTTTTTTATTTAAAATATCTATATGGGGAAGCGTTTTTCACTTCTTGTTTTCAGAGGATGGTTATGTAAAATATTTTAAAGGAAAATCAAAGTTTTAGAATATTTGAGATAACATTTTATAGAGGGGATATTAAGTTTGACTTGGTGTTTGAGAAAGGGCCCCGATCAGACTAAGTTACACTAAATTTATTTTCGGAATTAAATAAGTGGATGAATTTGGCAAGAATTTCAGTGGAAGTGCGGAACTTCTTTAAACTATTATTTTAGTGAAAATAGGGTTGGTTGGCAGAAAAATGATCTTTCGGGGTTAAACCGAATATATTTATAAATTATTTTTTTTTTGTTTTTATTTTGGCATGCTGATTTTTCTTTGGACTCAAGAAGAATCAGGATGTCAAAAAATAATAAATTTTATATAGTCTGATTAACCCCATATGTTTATTACCCCACCCATCACTACTCGCATACCTAATGTACCCACATCTCTATCGAATTATAAATAGGGTGGGGTGGAGAAAAATGGGTCTAGTGGGGTAAAATAGGTCTAGCTATTTTAACAGTTTATAGCCGCGTTTACAACAGCTAACCTGTTCAACCGGAAAAAGAGCTAAAGAAGTAAGGGAAAAGGGATCTCCGAAAACCAGCCGTGACGAAATTGAATAGCCCGTTCACAAGAGCACTCGTCCTACCAGTAGAAAGAATCACGTGACAAGCGAGCGAGCTCGTAGATATGCGGGAAGCGAGCGAGAGCGCTGTCTACGAGAGTTGATCCAATTAAAACATTTCCTACTGCTATTGCCCAGGAGAGAATTTCCAACTGATAGTCAGGTGATTTCTTCCCTGAGTCTCAATAAAAATAAGCATATCAAAAAACATTAAATTTTATAAACATAAACTGTTAAAATCTCTAGACCTATTTTACCCCACTAGACCCATATTCCCACCGGGTGTGTCTCGTTTTCTCGAAATCCATATTCCCGAAGCCCACATTCCCGAACGCCACAAGACCGAACGGGACACTTTCCCGACAGGACTTTTTACCGAACGGGACACTTTCCCGACAGGACTTTTTACCGAACGGGACACTTTCCCGACAGGACATTTTACCGAACGGGACACTTTCCCGACAGGACTTTTTACCGAACGGGACACTTTACCGACAGGACATTTTACCGAACGGGACACTTTACCGAATGGGACAATTTACCGAACGGGACACTTTACCGAACGGGACACTTTACCGAATGGGACACTTTACCGAACGGGACACTTTACCAAATGGGACATTTTACCGCACCGGACACTTTACCGAACGGGACTTTTTACCGACAACTCACTTTGGTCACTTATTTTTAAATATGGACTCTCGATTTAAGTTTCATCTTGCCCGACCTGGTCAGTTTCACTGGTCAAGATTCCTTTATGTCTAAAATTCATTACAAAACAAATGTTTAAGTTGCTAATTGATATTTCGTAATCTTTTGTAGTGTTGACATGTGTCTTTTGTTCCTGGTGACCATCGGTCAGTCCGGTTCACATAATGTAACTTCTTTGCTTTAGCACTGAAGTATGTCTTGTGGGGGCTCAAATCAAACGTTTTCGGACGTGAAATATTTTTGTGTTGTCCACTGGTCAAGATCTCTTAACCAGTGGTCAATCCCTTTTATTTTCGATAAATGCTACTTTTTTATCTTATCTTTCTGTCTCGTGGTTGTTTTGGGGGTCCCTGATCTTTGGAATCCCCATTTGACCACTGGTCAAGATGACTTAAATTCAATACAAAACAAATGTTGGAATTGCGAATTGATATTTTGTAATCTTTACAGTTTTGGACTGTGTCTTAGGTTGAAGCTGACAATTGGTCAGTCCGATGCACTTAATGGGACTTCTTTGCTTTAGCACTGAAGTTGGTCATGTGGGGGCTCAAACCAAACGTCTTGGGAAGTGTGACGTTTTTGTATTGTCCACTAACAAGATTGAAGAGTCTCGTTTGACCGAAACTCCTCATTCCCGAACGCCATTGAATGTAAAAGGTAGTTTGCCCGAACGCGACTTTTGATCAAACGGTAGGTTTGGTCCTGACAACTCATTATGGACTCCATTTTTTTATGTTGGCATTCTTTTTAAGTTTATGTGGCTTGAAACTCGTTTTACAATAAATGTTGAAGTTGCTAGTTGATATTTTAAATTTTCTGTAGTTATAACATGTCTCTTTGGTTGACCATTGGTCAATCCGATTAATTTTTATACTTAAACGTTTTTTTTACTGAAGTTCGAGTAGGTCATGAGGGCAGGGCCAGACTTACAAGTTTTTAGAAAACTTTATAAGCTTACTTGATTTTAAATTCAGATGTTAATAAATTTATTTTACACTCACTTTTTCTTAGCTTCTAAGCATATATGGGGACTCTCTTCAAATTGAGGCCCAAGGGAAGAGCCCTGAACCCCCTCCCGGAAATCGGGATATGGAGGCTCATCATACCATACCCAACGCCCTGAAATAAGCAATATTATAATCTTAAACAGTGTTGAATCAGGTTCTCGATATTTCAGCTTTTTGACCTTCTCTTTCTATCTCGTTGATTTGAGAGTGACTTCTAGGCAGTTTCTTTTAACCACTGCCAACTTTATTTTATTTGTGGCTCAACAGCTCTGTTTTACCCCGTATCTTCACCTGAATTCACTAAAAAATATAATCGTCTTATTTAATTTAAAACTTAGTCTTCATAAATTTTATAAAAATTATCTCTTCTTAAATAATATAATTAGTATTATTAACTTATATATCTCTAAGAGAAATCGTATGTTTACTTTATGAATTAAAAGCAAGCCGCTTTAATTCATATTATTCTGTTTAGATTTTATTTAAATTCGTTTTCATTATAAGAATAATAGATGCAAAGTTAAGACTTTAAAGAGAAGATTTTATTTAGTTTATTGAGGCTTCAGTTAGGTGGATATCGTTCATCAACGTTGAAGTGGTAAGTGGACAATGTGCGTTTCCCCCTTTTTTATGTTTTAAACTTAATTATTTATTTTAATTATTAATTTTAATGTTATTAATTTTAATATATTTCCTTGCTTTTTTGTTTTAACTTAGTGAAAAGTTAGCTGAACATTGCTTGAATTTTATCTCACTTCTAGAAAAGGTTAAGAGGTCATAGGAGGCAATTGTGAACATGGCTGGAGAGAAGAGTTGAGGCCCAAGTTCAGACCGAAAACATCTCGATTTCACAGGGAAGATATCGTGTGTTTTATTACTTAATTTTGATCTCTATATCAATAATTTTTTATTTAGTAAAACACGATTTCGTAAAAACTGGCACTTTTTAGTCTTTGTACAGCTTAAATTTAGTTTTAAAAATTTTCGTTGCTGGAATGGTGGATTGCGGAGTTATGTCATTAAAATTATCCGATATTTCGACTTTGGTCAAATAAAATTATCGCTATCTTCCCTGGCCCGTGATCCGAAGGGAAATAAATACGTATCCCCTAGCCTACTAGCGGACTATCGTCGCAGATGAAATGGTGGCAGAGATCCAAAGACAACTATTTTCCTCTCCCACTGGGATGTCGAGAAGCGGTCAGAGAGTGACCATCAGTTCAGTTGTCTTACTTATATCCTCACTGTACATCAAGTCTTCTGCTATCTCAAGGTGATACTGAAATGGTAAGTTCTATTTCTGTAACTTGTGAAATATTTCTGTAGCTAAGTGAACCGTGTTTAATGGCGTTAAACAGATATACATTAATTTTGTATAAAAAGAAAATTTAGCACAGCAATAAGAAATTACTTTTTAAATTTGAAAGAATCTCTGTATCAAGTTTCGATCAAGCCTTTAAAAAACTTTAACTTATTCAGATTGAGGGGAGAGTAGTTCAAAGCGGGTATGTACCCCAAAGCGGGTAGAGGTTCGTGTATAGTTGGTTGTCACTCCACCCGGGCAAGGCCGGGTATATCTGCTAGTTTAAAATAAAGCAGTGAGCAGTGAACTCTCTTGCTTCCTAGTTTGTTAAGAATTTAATTACAATTAAAATATTTGTAAATTGCAAATAACATTAAAGTTTAATTTTAATTAAATATATAGGATAATTCTATACTAAAATATGATCCATTGTAACTATTTTTATTAAAATTTATGCTTATTTTTGTGTATCAAAAAATTAAAAATACGATATCAATGGTCTGACCAATGGTCAGCTTCAACCTAAGACACAGTCCAAAACTGTAAAGATTACAAAATATCAATTCGCAACTCCAACATTTGTTTTGTATTGAATTTAAGTCATCTTGACCAGTGGTCAAATGGGGATTCCAAAGATCAGGGACCCCCAAAACAAACACGAGACAGAAAGATAAGATCAGAAAAGTAGCATTTAGCGGAAAAAAAGGGATTGACCACTGGTTAAGAGATCTTGACCAGTGGACAACACAAAAATATTTCACGTCCGAAGACGTTTGGTTTGAGCCCCCACAAGACATACTTCAGTGCTAAAGCAAAGAAGTTACATTATGTGAACCGGACTGACCAATGGTCACCAGGAACAAAAGACCAATGTCAACACTACAAAAGATTACGAAATATCAATTAGCAACTCAAACATTTGTTTTGTAATGAATTTTAGACATAAAGGAATCTTGACCAGTGAAACTGACCAGGTCGGGCAAGATGAAACTTAAATCGAGAGTCCATATTTAAAAATTAGTGACCAAAGTGAGTTGTCGGTAAAAAGGCCCGTTTGGGAAAGTGTCCGGTTCGGTGAAATGTCCTGTCGGTAAAGTGTCCCGTTCGGTAAAGTGTCCCGTTCGGTAAAATGTCCTGTCGGTAAAGTGTCCCGTTCGGTAAAAAGTCCTGTCGAGAAAGTGTCCCGTTCGGTAAAAAGTCCTGTCGGAAAAGTGTCCCGTTCGGTAAAAAGTCCTGTCGGGAAAGTGTCCCGTTCGGTAAAAAGTCCTGTCGGGAAAGTGTCCCGTTCGGTCTTGTGGCGTTCGGGATTGTGGGCTTCGGGAATATGGATTTCGGGAATACGGGCGCGACCCATTCCCACCCAACGCTATCGGATCAACATCCGCCATAGAAACTTGCAAGTTTAATAGAAAACCCGGTAATCTAGGATATTCACTCGGAACACAATCACCCCTGTTATGTGCATCGCAGCACAAACTACCATATACTGTTCTTCTAAAGAACACCAATAATCTAAACTTCTCATTCCCGCAATAAACTTTTAAAGAATTTATTTGGATTTCATATTTAGAAAAAATTAATGCGTATTTAACAAAATCAAATTGAGTGATTTGAAAAATATTGGCTGAAATGCGAGATCCGTCTTAAGGGGAGGACCACAGTTTGGTTTAGTTGTCAAACTGATTCAAAGCGTAACCCAAATCTTAATATTTTCCTTAGATCGATTCTTAAATCTTCCGAGAATCGAATAAGATTCGTTCAGGATCGAACAACATTCGATTCTGTGAATCGATTTTTAATCAAACTTTGGTTTTCCTATCACAAGTTAAGTAACAGGGATTATTCCGATACCTTTTCCCTAAATCCCTCAAAAAATTCTTGTGCTGCCATCTAGTTAAAATTTTGGAACTAAAATCGAAAATTCTGGGATGAAAATTCTTTGGCCTAACAAGTAGGGGGCAAGAAACCGCACATTTTTATCTTTTTTAGTTTTTGAGTTATTGATTTTTAAAATGCGTCAGTCTTTTTTGGGACACCCTGTAGTATTTTTTAAGTTTTATTGAGAGATATTGGTCTAATCATTATTTTTGACAAGTTTTAGCCTCTGGGTCATTTTTGGTATGTGGTATCTGACCATCAACCATATTTTCATTAGTTCTCACATGTGCTTGATCGTGTTTAGGTCTGTGAACCCAGAAATTAACTTTATTCCTTCAAAATCGTGACATATGAAAAACTTGGAGAAAGCCAAATTGTGATTTTTCGCAGCTTTCTCATGCAAAAAGAGAAAATAAGGACCCAAATGGCTTCTAACAGAAGCAAATGAGACATGAGAACACAGGTACACAATTGCAGACATGAGTGAAAATCTTTTTGGTGTATAGGGGGTGCTGAAATGGCACAAAAGAATTGTTTAGTTTCATAGGAAGGACATCTTTCATTAACGTTCGAAAAAAAGGATTTTTTTAGTGTTTGTGGACCTATACATGTCTGAAAAGAAACAAATATCTGTAAAAATATCTCCATTCACCTAAAAATAAGTTTTAAAGACATCAAACTTTTCCTGTGAAATTATACAATTCTTTTGGGCCGTTTCAGCACCCCCTATACATCACAGAGATTTTCCCTGATGTCTGCAATTGTGTACCTGTGTTCTCATGTCTCATTTGCTTCTGTTAGAAGAAATTTTGGGTCCTTATTTTCTCTTTTTGCATGACAAAGCTACGAAAAATCACAATTTGTCTTTCTCCTAGTTTTTTATAAGTCACGATTTTGAAAGAATAAAGTTACTTTCCGGGTCCACAGACCTAAATGCAGTCAAGCACATGCGAGAACTACTGAAAATATGGTTGGCGGTCAAATACCACATACCAAAAATGACCCAGGAGCTAAAATTTGCCAAAAATAATGATTACACTGATATCTCTCAATAAAACCTAAAGAAATACCATTTAAAAGTAGTACACACATTTAAAAACATGCGTTGCGTTCAGGAATAATCATATTCTTTACAAACAACATAAAATTTTCGATTAAATACCTCTCACATAGACGTTTCTGTCACGGCTCCAAATGTGTAATGGGATTCCATTATCAATGGAGGACCCATTTACCCCCATAAATTAGGGAAAATTTGTTCTCGCGTCCTATATTCCCACACCTTGAACATCTTGTGGTGTTATTTTCATGGATGAAAAATAATTATGCTAGGTTTTATATTGAAAAAACAGTTCTGTCCTTAATTTTGGCACACCAGTGTATTTCATTGGTTATGGTTTATAAATTATTCTGGTACTTGATATTAGCTTTTTGACTGTGCCGCTGTAAATATTATCTAAGCTCATTCTGTGCTTGCTATAGCTATGAGCGCTGAATCTAATGGTTGCAGAACGGTCAACAGGCTAATACATAAATACTATTAACAAAAAAGTTAAAATCATTACTGTTAGTTGAGGTATTTTTAAATGTTTTGGACAATTTATCAAAAAACTCTTGGCTTGTACCAGACATATCTAAAGGTGGACATAAATAAGAGTCGAGCAGTGAAGGCGAACAACTGCAAGCGGGTTTTCAATGTGCTCGGCTATGTTTGTGTGCCTTTGCGTCGATGATAGTTTCCTTGAAACATCTAGGAAAGCAACATTTCCATGTGTTCCACACCACAGAAGCCAAACCAGTTTACAGCCGTTCATGGATGTTTGATTTCCCTGCTCAGCTCTAATTTATGTCCACGTTCTAAGTACCTCTGTTTATATGGTACAAAGTCCTGTGTTGGTCTTTTGACTTCGCGTCCCTACAGAGGGAAGAAAGGCAGATTTATTTCACTTCTAGTAGATAAGCATGTCTATGGAGATCAATAACCATTGCTCATGATGCTTTTCGAAAATTCCTTTATTACCTACCTATTTTAACCAAGACTGCTTGTCATACTCTTAACACCAGTGGTAAAGTGTGAGTTGCAAACAGCTGAAGCTGATTGCAATCTAGCTAAGTTCAATTCTATCGCAAGATTAGTTTTCAACGTTTTATTCTCAATTTGGCAATTTTATGTTAGTAGGTAGGATTTTGTTAAATCCCATTTTTTGAATCGGTTCAAATTAGGATGAGTTATGAACTCCTTCCCCACTGATGTAAACTTCATACTAAATTTTGTAAATAAATAGCATTTCATTATAAATGGATGTGGATCTCTTAATGGCAAACATAACGCCTGATATTTCTTTGTAGTTTCCTAGTGGCAGAGTTTGTCTTTTTCCATGGAGAAATATAGTTGTCATTCCCAGCTGGCTGTTAACATCTGAATTTGACTTAAAAAAGCATGTATGAAATATTTTGTTTAACTTCATTTTCTTATTGTAATGATATTTTTTCCAAGATCTTATTGTTTGTTGTGATGCGCGACAAAAGAAACCATTTCAAAAACAATAATTTATTAGTACAAACAGTTAAATAGAAATGTAAAGATTAAGGTCTAGCATCTTCTTTTAATCACAACTGCGAATCTTCAATTTATACCAAACGTAAAGCAGTTCATCATCAGACACGTCACACCGCATACGTCACAGCAATAGTGATGCCACAACACTCCTCCCTCCTAGTTCTTAAACGTAGTATACTGGTCGATTCCATAACGCTTAGGAGGTCGGAGGTTTCGCTTGGGTCTGGGAGTTCTTGGTGTAGGCGGCTGGCGCGGGATGGTGACATCAGGAGTAGGACTGGCCGTAGATGGGGGTGGTGTCGGGGCAGACTCAGGCTCTTGACTTTGAACTTCAGGTGGTCTCTCAGGGATGAATGGAATAGAAGGTTCTTGGGTAATCTGTTCTTGCACTGGAGTGGGAGGTTCCTTGAGGAAGGACGGTGGTTCTTGAAAGGACGTTGAAGGGTCGTACCTGGTAGAGGATTTAAGCATTTGGTCTACATGCCTTTTAAGAGTGACTCCATCATCCGTGAGAACTTCGTAGGACACTGGACCGGTTGCCTTGGTCACAGTTGCAGGAATCCATTTAGGTCCTTGGCCGAAAGTCCTTACTAAAACGGAATCAGACTCATTAAAAATTCTTGTCAACTTCTTACCATATTTCTGCTCAAAATCAACATCTTGTTTCGTTCTCCGTTCCTCCGTTAAGTCGGGATGTAGGTCGTCAAGTATAGTACGAAGTCTCCTCCCCATCAGCAGTTCTGCTGGACTGGCTCCTAAGTGCGTGGATGGAGTGACATGTTGTTGTAGCAGATATCTTGCTAGTCTTTGCCTCCATGGACCCTGTATTACCTTCTTCAGAGCGTCTTTTACCGTCTGTACAGTCCTCTCAGCTTATCCGTTTGCAGCAGGTCGACGTGGAGCAATCAGGACCTGGCGAATGGAGTTTCGTTGAAGGAAAAGCTTAAACTCCTGAGATGTGAATTGAGTCCCATTATCTGAAACGAGAACATTCGGAATGCCATGAGTTGCAAAAATATCGCGTAGTATGTTGATGGTGGCAGAAGAAGTCGTTGAGGGCGTTCTCCGAACTTCAATCCACTTGGAAAAGGCATCGATGAGGATAAGGAACATCTCTCCTTGAAAAGGACCTGCAAAGTCGACGTGCAATCTAGACCAGGGTTTACTCGGTATCTCCCATGGATGTACTGGAGCTCTTGGTGGAGAATGCCTGGTCAGCTGGCAACTTTGACAACCTGAAACGAAACTTGAAACATCCTCATCTATTCCCGGCCACCAAACATACGAGCGGGCAAGGGCCTTCATTCTCTCAATTCCTGGATGGCACATATGAAGACACCTCAACACCCTCAATCTCCCCAGCACTGGCACTACAACCCTATTACCCCACAATAAACAGTTCCTATGAACTGAGAGTTCATTCCTTTTAACAAAATACTTTTTAAACTTTGGATCATGAACTTTTTCAAGCCAACCTTTTAAAACCCATTTAAGTACTCTAGAAAGTACTGGACTCTTAACAGTTAACCTTGCTATTTCAGAAGCATGCAAGGGTGGATCCTCTAACTGCTCTGTGAACAAAACTTCTAAAGGTTGGGGAACTTCACAATCACTTACTTTCAAGGG
The DNA here is from genome assembly GCA_963680715.1 of Tetragnatha montana. Lineage (NCBI taxonomy): Eukaryota > Metazoa > Arthropoda > Arachnida > Araneae > Tetragnathidae > Tetragnatha > Tetragnatha montana. The sequence continues at coordinate 43,864,586 of OY796684.1, forward strand.
CAATCTACTTAACGCGTCAGCGTGTTGAATTTTCTTACCAGGCCGGTGAATTAAAGAAAAGTCATAGGCACTAAGCAGTATAGACCACCTAAGCATCCTGGGAGATAAGATCTCTTTAGTTGGTTTACCTTTAGTGAATATACCTAGCAAGGGTTGATGGTCTGTAACTATTGTAAAGGAATGACCATACAAGAACTGGTGAAATTTTTTCACACCAAACACTATTCCAAGTGCCTCTTTATCTATTTGAGCGTAGTTTCGCTCGCTTGAAGTTAAGGTTCTCGAACCAAAAGCTATAGGAGCTTCCTGCCCGTCCGGTAGGACATGGATCAGAACTGCGCCAACACCGAATGGCGAAGCGTCGCACGTTAAAACTATTGGAAGTTTTTCATCAAAAGGAACCAGTACATCTTCAGAAGTTAGAAGATTTTTTAAAATACTAAACACTTCTGTATGGGTTTCAGTCCACTCCCATTTAGAATTTTTGTCCAGTAACCTATGCAACATTTCTGCTTTAGTTGCTTTATCCCTCAGAAACACATTGTAAAAGTTAATCAACCCCAAGAACGCTTGTAACTGCGTCTTGTCTTTTGAAATAGGAAAAGACCGGATTGCCTCAACTTTAGACTTGGAAGGATGGATCCCACTTTTATCCACACGATACCCAAGGAACTCTACCTCAGTAACACCAAACAGACATTTAGCCCTGTTAGCTTTTAACCCTGCTGTTTTTAACCGTTCCAAAACCTTCTCTAGCCGAGAAGCCAGCTGTTCTTTAGATTCAGCTCTTATTAACACGTTATCAAAGTACGGTACTACCCCTTCGAGATTTGACATCAACTCTTCAATTAAGTTTTGAAAAACTCCTGGTGCCACGTTCACACCAAATTGCAACCTTTTTACCTTGAATGCACCTTTGTGTGTTATGATAGTCTGAGCTTCAGCAGAAACATCATCTACAGGCAATTGCAAGTATGCCTGGGCCAAATCAATTTTCGCATAATATCCTCCCCCCTTTAAATTTGATAGTAACTGCATTATAGCAAGGATTGGATAAGGGCGAGCATTCATTGCTTTGTTCAAGGTGACTTTATAGTCGCCACAGAGCCTAACTTCACCTGAGGGCTTTAGTACCGGAACAACAGGGGTCGTCCATTTGGGATTATCAATTTTCTCAATGACACCCTCTTTGAGTAACTTTTCAAGGGCCACTTCAATTTTGGGTTTCAAGGCCAAAGGGACGTTTCTAGCTTTAAACCTGATAGGAGGAAAATCAGGGTTTATGGGTAAAGATATTTTAGGACCTTTGTAAGTACCCAAGTTTTCGTCGAACACTTCAGAATACTTCTCAAGTACTTTTCCCAAAACATCAGATTCAATTTTATTCACTCCCGTAAGAGCTATACCCAGTTTTTCAAACCATGAAAACCCCAAAATAGTAGTACATTTGCATTTAGATATCAGCAAATCTAAACTAGCCCTGTATGTTTTGTACCTAACAGTTACTTTGCACACACCCTCTAGAGAAATATCATTTTTCTGAAAGTCTCTCAATCTTACACTAGTTTTTTCAACAGCAGGCATTTTTGAAGCAAAAATTTTCCCAAAACTCTGAACTGACATTATAGAGTAATACGATCCAGAATCAACTTCCATTTTAACATTTTTACCATCAATTTCAACATCTACACTCTGTTTAAATTTAGATTTAAACTGGGTCACAGAATTCAGATACTTTTCATGTGTCTCAACCTCGTTTGTGCGAGTGTGATTTTTTACCTTACGACACATCGATTTAATGCGACCTTTAAATTTACAATAATAGCATACAGCGTTTCGAAACCTACAAGACGATCTCTCATGATCACCTCCACAACTGTAACAATATTATTTAGCTTTGTTTCGTGGATGCGTATTTTCTCGCGTACCTTTAGGATTAGGGTATCCCTCTTTTTTAGACCCTGTCCGATTACGTCTTACTTGATCAACAGAATCAGGAAAAACTCGAACTTGGAGGGTCCGAGTGCATGAATTTAGATTGAGAAGCTGCAGCCTCAGCAGCCATTGCGGCAGCAACCGCGGTACCAAAGTTCAATGTTGATTCAGCCAACAATTTCCGTTGGACCTCCTCATCGCGCATACTACACACAAACTGATCCCTAAGACGTTCTGACAAGTTATTACCAAATCCACAATCCTCTGCTAGCTTTTTTAGCTCAGTTACGTATGCATTAACTGATTCGGTTTTACCCTGTATTCTTTTGTGAAACTTAAACCGCCTAAAAATCTCCGAGGATCTAGGACAAAAATGATCTTTTAGCAACTGCATAATTTGATCATATGTTTTACTGGCAATCGGATCCGGAGAAACAAGAGTACGAATCACTTCAATAGTTTTCATTCCACAAAAAGCTAAAAGTGTAGCCCTTTTTTTCCCTGCATCAGTGATCGAATTAGCCTCTAAATAAAATTTTAACTGCTCAGCATACAACTCAAAAGAATTTGGATGAGAAATATCAAATTCTCGGATAGATCCTACCACAGCCATAATTAGAAATCAAATGACTAGCTTGCACATTACACACAAATTCTAACAAGAGCACTTTTAAAAGCTACCCGATGCACATGGAAATAAGAAAAAGATACTAGTGCCGGAAGACTCGGGAGATGAGAGGGGAAGAACGCAGCAACACCTGTTGTTTTGAATCAAACTGAGATTCATCTTCAGTAAACAACCACTGCACACAGCAATTCCATACAGCACTGTAGATCAACAGCTATTCTTCGTAGATTCGATCATAAATAACCCGTCGCCCTTATGTTGTGATGCGCGACAAAAGAAACCATTTCAAAAAACAATAATTTATTAGTACAACAAGTTAAATAGAAATGTAAAGATTAAGGTCTAGCATCTTCTTTTAATCACAACTGCGAATCTTCAATTTATACCAAACGTAAAGCAGTTCATCATCAGACACGTCACACCGCATACGTCACAGCAATAGTGATGCCACAACATTTTGGCATCTATGGCATTTTGGCAACATTTGGCATTTGTAGTTTCCTAGTGGCAGAGTTTGTCTTTTTCCAAGGAGAAATATAGTTGTCATTCCCAGCTGGCTGTTAACATCTGAATTTGACTTAAAAAAGCATGTATGAAATATTTTGTTTAACTTCATTTTCTTATTGTAATGATATTTTTTCCAAGATATTATTGTTATTATGTATAAATTTTCATGATCATTAACTTTATTGATAGTTGAGATATTTGATTGTTTTGGACAAATTATCAGAACATTTTGAGCTTCTGCCTGGCATATCAAAAAGTATTTCTATGTAGTATCAAATCAAAAAATATTCTGCCCAGGCCTAGTGGCCTGTCAGGTTGTGCCCATCTCCGTTTTCTTTGCCTTTGGGCCTGGGGTGCTAATTACTTAGCTTGTGTCTAGGCCGAGTAGTGGCTAGCCTGACGCTGGACCCCCAGTTGATTCCCCAAGCGAGCTTGGTGCTCGTTTTATCCACCCCAGGAGGATGAAGGGCTGAGTTGACCCATGACCAGCTACCCAAGCAGAACCTGCAAGGCAGGGTTGCCAGTTTGGCTTTTTTAAGGCCAAATTCGAGAAATTTGGCTTTTTTCAAACTCGTTTGGCTTTGAAATTTTCGTTTGGCTTTTTTCTGGCTTTTTTTGTTAAATCCTGAAAATTTGACTTTTTTTAGCAGTTTTCCTCATTTTGGCACAATTTTTCTGTAGTTCATAGGCATTAGTAGTTCAAAATAACGTTTTTATTAATTTTCTGAGACAAACGTTTTGTTACTTTGGTTCCTACTTCCCTTCGTGAGGGCTTCAAGTGAATTTCAGATTCAGAGCAAACATTGAAATTATTATTTTTTAATAAATATTTTCATTTTTGGCACATACGCAAGTCTGAACTTGCGCCAAAAATTGAAATAGACGTATTTTTAAGCTATTTTTCGCTTGAGAAAAAATTTGGCTTTTGTGAACCCGATTTGGCTTTGAGTGGGCACTCTCACCTGGCAACCCTGCCGCAAGGCATCGAACCTGGGTCAGTAATGCTCGTAGCCTGGCACGCTGACCACTACACCCCCGCGGCCGCTCTATGTAATATGGTTACTACAAAATCTTATGTCAAATTATGGTTGAAGCTAGTGCTTTTTCGCTTCCCCTACAGGGGAAAGAAAGGCTGGTTGAATTTGCTTGTTGTGGAGAATCGTGTCTATATGTGTATGGTACAAAACATCCCTTAACCATGATGCCTTTTAAAAATCCCTTTCTCACGTCTACGTCTTTAACCCAAGTTGTTTGCTTTACAATATTTGCTGCTATATTAAGTCTTAGATGTCCCTATTTAAGTACACACAAACTTTACATTTTAAAATAAATAGCATTTCATTATACACAGAAGGATCTCTTTAAAGAAAACTTAACTTCTGATTTTCGCTTGTAGTTTTCTGGTGGAAAGTTTTTTTACAATTACTACTATGATGGGGGGGGGGGGAGAAATTTATCGTGGATGATATCCCAGCTAACTGCTTCCATCTGAGCTTGGCTTAAAAAAGCAGGTATGAAATATTTTGTTGTGATTGTTTAGATATTTTAATCTGACTAAAATCTTATTTTTATTATACATTAGATTATGCAAGATCACTTGCTCAATGTATTTTTAGACCCTAGTATTTAAAAAAAAATGACTATGAAATAATCTGTGTATTGATAGCAGTTTCTGAAATTGTTATAACATTTTTGTGGGGACTCGTTTCTTACATCAAACCAAAGGTATGTGGCCAACAAATTAAGGGCCTATGTTATTACAATTTTAAAATATGTTTTAAAATCAAGGGGGATACTTTAGGGAGTACCTCGGTCATTGGGTCAAACTCCAGTATAATAAGCATTAGTGGGTAATGCCATGAGCAGAGCTGTTACAGAACATTTGACTGAAAGTCACGGTCAGCTGCGAGTAGTTAGCATGATGCTAAGTGCTAACCCCCTCTTGTTTTTACCCAAGTGACCTTGGTACTCATTTTTATTGACCCTGGAGGGAAGGACTCAGTCTTCCATGCCCGTGGACTAGGATTTGAACCCCGTACTTGTGGTGCTAGTCTGTTTTAAAAATACACTTGATTTTTGAAATTTAATTTGACGATTTAATTTTTTTTTGCCTCCAGTGTTATGTACTACTTTATTTGCTAGTATTTAAATGCTTTCAGTAAAAGGCATCTCCTTAAATAGATAGAGATAACTCAAAAGTGATATTAAAATACAGGGTGTCCCAAAAAAGACTGACGTATTTTAAAAATCAATAACTCGAAAACTAAAAAAGATAAAAATACGCGGTTTCTTGCATCCGTCTTAGGAGGGCCAAGAATTTTTGTACACAAAATTTCAAAATCTTAGTTCCAAAATGCATTTGTAGATGGCAGAACGAGAACTTTTTCTGGAATTTAGGGATAAACTATCAGCGGGATCCCTGCTATTGCCTCGTGGTAGGAAAATCGAAGTTGAGAGATAGAATCGATTTCAGAATCGAATTAGATTGAAATGCTTTAGCTAGTTGGTTGTTTGATTGATCTTTTATGGCACAGAGGAGATATTGTTAGGATTTAATTCTAAATAATAAAATCTTTGGGAAATTAACTTTGAGTTCTAATTGGAAATTATTTTTAAGGAATATCATGGAAAATTAGAACATAATTTCTGACAAAGGCTGCGCCATTAATTGTTTAATCTAGGGGGTTATACACATTTTAAATCACCGGAAACCTTTTTATTTAAAATTTCTATATGAAGCGTTTTTCACTGCTTTTTTTCAGAGGATGGTTATGTAAAATATTTTAGAGGAAAATCAAAGTTTTAGAAAGTTGCGGGATAACATTATATAGAGGGGATATTAAATTTGACTTGGTGTTTGCGAAAGGGCCCCGATGGCCCGATCAGACTAAATTACACTAAATTTAAACTACATTTATTTTCGGAATTAAATAAGTGGACGAATTTGGCAAGAATTTCAGTGGAAGTGCGGAACTTCTTTAAACTATTATTTTAGTGAAAATAGGGTTGGTTGGCTGAAAAATGATCTTTCTGGGTTAAACAGAATATATTTATAATTTTTTTTTTTATTTTGGCATGCTGATTTTTCTTTGGGCTCAAGAAGTATCAGGATGTCAAAAAACAATAAATTTTATACAGTCTGATTAACCCCATATGTTTATTTTACCCCACCCATCACTACTACTACTATTAGCATATGTAATGTACCCACATCTTTATCGAATTATGAGTAGGGTGGGGTGGGGAAAAATGGGTCTAGTGGGGTAAAATAGGTCTAGCTATTTTAACAGTTTATAGCCGCGTTCACAACAGCCAACCTGTTCAACCGGAGAAGGAGCTAAAGAAGTAGGGGAAAAGGGATCTCCGAAAACCAGCCGTGAGGAAATTGAATAGCCCGTTCACAAGAGCACTCGTCCTACCAGTAGAAAGAATCACTTGACAAGCAAGTGAGCTCGTAGATATGCGGGAAGCGAGCGAGAGCGCTGTCTACGAGAGTTGATCCAATTAAAACATTTCCTACTGCTATTGCCCAGGAAAGAATTTCCAACTGATAGTCAGGTTATTTCTTCCCTGCATAGGGAGAGCGGTGGAAGAAGAACCGGTTTTCTCTGTCTTTCGTCCGGTAGAATGGCTGTTGTGAACGCGGCTAATATTTATAAAATTTAATGTTTTTTTGGCATGCTGATTTTACTTGAGTCTCAACAAAAATAAGCATGCTAAAAAACATTAAATTTTATAAATATAAACTGTTAAAATCCCTAGACCTATTTTACCCCACTAGACTAATTTTCCCACCCAACGCTATCCGACCAACATCCGCCATAGAAACTTGCAAGTTTAATAGAAAACCCGGTAATCTAGGATATTCACTCGGAACACAATCACCCCTGTTATGTGCATCGCAGCACAAACTACCATAATATAATGTTCTTCTAAAGAACACCAATAGTCTGAACTTCTCATTCCCGCAACAAACGTTTAAAGAATTTATTTGGATTTCAATTATTTAGAAAAAAATAATGCGTATTTAACAAAATCAAATTCAGTAATTTGAAAATATTGGCTGAAATGCGAGATCCGTCTTAAGGGGAGGACCACAGTTTCAGGGGGGCTCATCTGGCTCTCCGATTACTTTCAGCCAGGATGACGTAATCGGCTGGAAGGCGTTGAAGTTTTGACAGGAGTGACCAATCAGGGTTACATAGGGAAATCGCGGAGCTTTTTATAGGGATTTTCTTACGTAGAAGGGAGTAAAGACGCGGAAGGGAAAATATAGACCTGTGAACTTGCCTAAGCAACAAATCATATATATTTAAATATCAATACTTGTGATCTATATGGGTGCATTCAATTTTTTAACTTCTGATGGGTTAAAACTGATTACAATTTTTCATTGATTTAAATTATGAGTATCTTGTTTTCCTTCTCATAAGCAACTTGAAGAACAAGTTTATAGCTTATCAAATAGTGGATTAAATACAAACTATGAAATTTAAAACTGATTCCTATGCATAATTACGGAGGTTCATTACTTAAATCAATAGTGATCGATTTGTAACAATATTTTAAAAGTTAACCAAATTCCCACTATCTGTATTTTAGAAAATTCTAAATGCAAAGAAAATACCGTTTTTTAAAGCCGTATTTAGTTACAATCCGATACTTTTAGATCACTAAAAAATCCTCAAATTGTGAGCTATTTTTGGGTTCTTCTTTTGTATGTTTTGTGTAAAATTGATTACGCTACTAATCGCTTTTATTACTTATTTATTAAAATTTAAAGTTAGTTTATTAGGTACTAATTAATCTGATCTCACTGAATTTATTATTCTAATGTATCTTATATTCTGATTATGATTGTAGTAACACTGATCTATCTGAGATATATGGATCAGTGTTAAAACAATCACATAATCAGATGATAGTGATAAAATGATCACTTAGATTCTAAGTGATATTTACATGAAGAAAAAATCAAATAATCTGTTGATTTCGAATTCAATTTTGATTAAACATGACAAACATGAAGGAGATAATTTATTAGGTATAAACCTTCACCAACTTGCCGACTCCCACATACGATCGCCGAAAGAAACTTGAACTGAAACAGTTAGTTTTGAAGTTGGATCAGTGTTCCAAAGTTACGATATGATCATTTTATAAGATCTCCAAGGTGAGGTCACATTGATCCTGTTTTAGTGTAAAATTTGAATAGTCTTCAAATTAAAAAATGATACATAATAATAATATTGCCACAAGCATTAATAATATAATCATTAAGTCTATAAATTGCTTTTAGTATTTTAATTCAACTCTTTTCAGTTTCCATGAAGGGTGCTAGAAATATATTGTCCCTCCCAAATCAAAATTGCTTTTAATCTAAAAGAAATTAATATGTTCCTAAAACCAATCTATGGATTCCTCTTGCCTTTGGGACGATCTACATCGGTTTTTTACTTCAAATTAACAATAGATATTCATCAACATGAAGCTATAATATCAATTCAATCTAAAACGAAAATCCTTTTAGATTCATATCTTAAATGCTTCAAAACTGAATTGTTGGATCAAAGTTTAAATTTCCCTCTCTCCTGTCAAAAAAATCCCTATTCTATCTGATCCAATCGAAGGAGAAGCTGGGGTATCACGCGAATTACGTAATCGGCTGGAGAGCAGTACGTCACACGAATTTTCGTTCCTATGTGATGAGCCAACCTTATCTTATTCTATTAACCTTGCCACAGTTTGGTTTAGTTGTCAAACTGATTCAAAGCGTAACCCAAATCTTAATATTTTCCTTAGATCAATTCTTAAATCTTCCGAGAATCGAATAAGATTCGTTCAGGATCGAACAACATTCGATTCTGTGAATCGATTCTTAATCAAACTTTGGTTTTCCTATCACAAGTTAAGTAACAGGGATTATACCGATACCTTTTCCCTAAATCCCTCAAAAAATTCTAGTGCTGCCATCTAGTCAAAATTTTGGAACTAAAATCGAAAATTCTGGAATGAAAATTCTTTGGCCTAACAAGTAGGGGGCAAGAAACCGCACATTTTTATCTTTTTTAGTTTTTGAGTTATTTATTTTTAAAATGCGTCAGTCTTTTCTGGGACACCCTGTAAATGGTTAGTACATGGTTAAGTTTCTGAATTTTTTTATTTCAGAGACTGACCAGTGAGCAATATTGCTGATTGGAAATCAATGAAAAGACATATTGTATGCTCGTCAAAATTGACTGTGTTGTACATCATTTTAAAAGAATTTTATTAAATAAAATATTGACTTTCTTAAGTTTCTGTTTGGATGAGATTAAAAACTGATCAGTTAAAAAAAGTTTACATGTTTTTAAAAATTGCAATAAAGAAATGTTTTTAATGATTTTTACCCTTATTGAATGAGGGAGACTAGCTCAGGGTAACCAAAGGTAAGTTGTATTTACTTTACCGTATGTATAGAATTCATAAAAAAACAATTTTATATTTTTTGACTTGTAAATATGGATGTAAATAAAGTGGTAACTTTTAAATTTTTACAAAATGAATTTTACTTAATGTAAAAATTTAGTTAACAAATTTGTCCTTACTAGTTTTGGAGATGGTAAATGATTGAAAATAGGATTGCTGATTATAATAAAAATCTAATTCATTTGATTCAAATCATATTTTTATTAAAATTCTAATAACAGTGTTGTTCTTTCAAAAACTGGTTAAGACAATAATATAGTTTTTACATTATACCCAGGTAGCACACGACATCTACTGTTATTCCCATATATGAGTTGATATTACTGATATCACTGAATCCCAAACATCAAAATCACGACTTCTACTGATATTGTACGATATAATGTATTTATTTTAATGACAGAGACAAAAAATAGCACTTTTAATGACATTATTAGCAAGAAATAGGCTATCAGAAATATATCATGATGTTTTTAAACCTTTTTTTGCAATAATTGGAAATTCAATGTCGTAAAAGCTAAATCAACTGACACCGTGGGATGTCGTAAAATATATATCATAGAAACGATTTCACATGATATTGAGCTACATTGCGAAGTCTATGTCAAAAATTGTTATCTACTTATATTGATAGTAATATTACATCATATAGTAATTTTGATGTCATAGATACGATTATGACTGATATTACTTAGCATTGAAAAACCTTTTTGGGAAGACAATATATTTTAGTAACTTTATGAATCCTCATGATTTGGACGTTGGAAAATATGTTTCTCTTCCTTTATTATGAATACTATTGTTTTTAAATGGTAACAAATTAAATTTATTTGTATTTAGTTTTAAAACATAAAATTCCATATTTATTTAAATGTAGTTTTAAAATATTCTTAAAATACTTCCTGGTTTACTTTTTAATTAGTTTTTTTTCTTTCAAATATCTTTTCGGCTGTGGTAGTTCCAGTGCGGGGCTCGTGCCTTTCCTGTCATATTTTCTATAATTAAAAAAATATTTATTCTTTAAATTAATTTTTTTTTTTAATTTGAACCAAAAACTAAACAGAAATCCGTATTTTCAATTTCAACCCTCCAAAGCAGGAAGGCTTTCATCAAAGTGCTTCTCCGGGACTGCTCCTGCTAAGGAGAAAAACGGAGCGATGAAAAGATAAAGGGAGGGGAGCCGCCTCGGTGGACCAAGGGACCGGTTTGCTGATTGCAACAGCCTGACTGGACATCTGTAGAGGGTGACTTCCTGGAAAGGGAGAGGGAGGCATACACATTACACATTCCTATACGACTATTCATCTCATAACGGCGGGCGTCCGCTTAGCACAGCGATGTCACGTCACGCGTGTCTCAAGCAGTGCATTCCTTTCGTATGCGTTTTTCTTAGATGACTGAAAGTGTAAATTCCTAAATTTTCATTAGAACAAATTAAATTTTGTTGAGTACGACTATTTTAAAATGTTTTTATAACTTATTCAAACTTTTGAGTATAAAATAGAAGAACAGAGTTTTCTCCCATTCGAAAGAAATGCTTAGTGACAAAAGAAAAATCACATTATAAAAGTTATATTAACTTATTTAAAAGTTTTAATTAATATACTGCCTCTCTTTGAAGTATTTTATCGAGTTTTAATAACTTTTCAGAAATATTTTGAGTGGCCCTAATTTTTTTTTGAGGCTGCAAATAACTTTCAGCCTTGTGGGTTTTCGTTCTTGTGGGTTTTTTTCTGAATAAGTTGCCTGCTTAAGATTTTGCAGACAATCTAGCATAAAAAAAGTTACCACAGTCTTTTTACCAGAAACCAGCCGATTTTCTCAACCAACTGAAGAAAAATTGATCCCGTAACTACCGTAACTTCTACCTCAATTCTCGCTCCATTCATGTTACATTTTTCTTTGATTTAGTTAACTTTACTTTAAATTTAATGGCGAGGCAAGCTTTTTTATGGAATTCTAAGATGGATAGATCAGAATTGACTATACACTTATCAATTTACTTAAAACTGTTGTCAATTCACAAAATAATAAGAAGGATCTAAAATACTAGACGATTTCTTATTCCTTGGTTTAAATTTAAACTGCAGAATATTTACTTTACTTTTGTATTTATGATTTTAGGATACTTTTTTAGAGTTATTCTATTCCATTTTAAACTGTCTAGTACTGATACAAAACAAAATGTGGTGTAAAAAATGCCCCTCTAATTGTAGCATTACTTTCAGTGGATTCAATTTGATCCAGAATTTTCTCTCATCCACTATAGTTTTGAGTTTTTAATACACACATAACTGCGGAGCATCCACAGAAACATCGAATTTTATGGTATAAATGTATATGTACTTGCTGAAAAGACATATCATACTATATTTACCAAAATAAACTAATTTCTTTAACTTTTTTAAATTATATTTTTTTCTATAAAAACATTTTATTAACCAAAAAAATATGATTTCTATTCCAATAAATCAAACTAAAATTCTTAAGTTCAAAATAAACTTGTTAACTAAACTAAATTTTTAATTTTAAAAAATTAAATTCGAGTGAAATACTTTTGTTTACACAACATATCGAAATTTAGTATCTGGATTACCGTTTATATGAGATTTACTGCGCTTTTGTGGACCTCGCTTGCGTTTTAAGGAGTAACTGAGCATAAGAGTAAAAAAATACTGTTTAATCGATTTCGAAAGGCTCAAATATCCCTTTTCCTTTAAATTGTGAAAATCCTCTTGTAGAATCTGGAATTAGAAAAATGGTGCAAGGATATAATTAAGGTGACAATTATTGAGCTCCTCCCTCTAATGTCTATTATTGGATGCTGTACATCGGAGAGTTTTTCACATTTTTAAATTATTTTAAAAATGTCGCGAGTTTTTCCAACGCTGGTTTATAGTAATAAGCTGTCTGAAGAGTAACATATTGAATTTTCAAGTCATTGTGCCGGTAATTTTAGGTTTGGGCCCCCTTTGAAGGTCCGTTTTCGATATGTACACTAATTATCGAAAAAAGACATCTTAACGAATTTTCAGCGGGTCGGTGACCTTTCACCCTTAAACTGTGATGAAATATCTCGCAGAATCTGGAATTTGAAAAAATTGGGATAAAAATCCAGTCCTCGGCTGCCGTTTGTTCTTTTCAGAGAAATGACCGTATTTGGCGTTTTAAGCACAATTAAAATTAAAGTATCGTTTTTTCGGAGATTAAATCTCAAACTAGACACCTATAAGTGGATCATATTCAATTTTTGTGAAAATGGAATGGTAATTTAGAGAATAATTGAAGTTTGAAAAAAAGTTCGGAATTCGACCCCGAAACACAACTCCGAATAAAGCTAATAACCCCTTATTAAATAATATTTTTTTTTTTAATTTTTTTAATAGCAATATAAGGTTATGGCAAGGTTTTTCCAGAATTACGGGTTGCTATGGCGATTCTTACGTCACACAGGAATTTCGGGAACCGAAACGAATATACTGACGCTTATAGGAAAATACTCTATTTTATTGGGAAGAGAGAAATTTGAAAATGAAGGAACTCACAATAAAATGTCTTACATCGTTGGAAAGATAATTTTTATCAGATTAAGAATGTGCAATTCATTAAAGGGTTTTTCCTATATTTCGGGATTTATTACAGGAAAACGAAAAACACGAAACTTGGGAATTCATCCTCCAGTTTTATCAGAAATCGTCTGAAATTTTAATATGTTGATCCCACAAAAATTACCGATTGAAAATTCATTGAAAGTTAAAAAATAAATAATTCATGGAGTACCCCTTCCCTTCAAAGCTCTTGGCGTACCCCCGGCACTGAGAGCCCCGGTTGAGAAACACTACTCTAATGTGTTTTAGAACAAGTTAACGCTTTTTTTAAATTTGTTTTTCAATAGCATATTCTTAAAGAGGACCTCAAAATGTACAACATACCCAAATTTCATACAATTTAATACATTCTATTTGGGTAGAATTCCAAAAGAAGTCGGGATTTCGGGTGAAAAACACAATTCCAAAAAAAGCCCAAAAATTGGTATTACTCAACGCAACGCACTAACATCCTTTGATGAAAAAAGAAACACAATTTTTTAATGACAAGGAAAGTTTGTTTGAAATAGTTATTATTAAAAAATTACTAATTGTCGGGTTGTTTTTTTTGTGTTTAATTTCACCCCTAACCTACACACCAACTACAACTTCAACTACCAGTGAATTAAAGCGCAGTATTCACAATCACAAAAATGGCGAAGGCAATTCAAGTAAGTAAATCTTTTCTTAATTAAATTTTGATGTGCTGTTCTTAATGTTCATGTGATTTTTAATTTTGATAATTCTTGATGATTTTTTTTGGACTAGTATAGCAAGTTATTTTATAGCAAGTTAACCAAGGCCTGTAAATGTAAACAAAAGATTTGATTGAAAATATCCATTACATAAAGCACGCAGCAATATGTTTGTCATTTGCTTTCTACATCAGTTTCATTAAAATTACGCCAAATTGAATTATTTTAATGATCCATAAATATGCGAGATTTAAGTGGGTATTCCAGTTTTCAGGTTGCTGTATAAGAGTAAATCTTGGTTGGATTCTGCTGTTGTATCATTACAAAATGAATATTATCATTCAGTTATGTTTTTATTTACGGACCTTTCAAAACTCGTTTTCTGGATAACCCTTGTACTACTGTATGTCCCAGCACTTAAAACCTTCTCCACTTTAACACGCTAATATAGAACAGGAGGAGCAAAAAGCCAGGCACCTTGACCAAAGGTCCAACCCTGTAATACTCTATTTGCAGGCTCCTGAAAAGTCCCCCATATATGACAGGGTTCCCAGGGTTCTTAAAAGTCCTTGAATTTTTTTCTGCTAAAATTTTAAGTCCTTGAAAAATGCGACGGTTCACTTATGTTAGAGTCCTTGCTAAATATCGCCCGGTTCTTTTAGACAACAAAAAGTAGAAATATTCAAAAATAATTTCAAACTCCTGAATTAAAATGTTTAATTAAATCAATAACTATTCAGTTTATTAATAAAAAATTTGTTGATACTTGTATATATTTAGCGATTTGGATTTTGGTGATATTTAGCAGGGACTTAACGGAATTGTACCATGTGATCCTTGAATTTTGAATCCACTCCGGCCACCTTTCGCTGGTTCGTCTAAATTTTTTTTCCGCAGTTACCGGCGATGTTTGAAATGCTCCGATCACAAAAATACGATAGTAACACCCTCTACATCGATTCCACAAGTGAACCAACTAGATAGAACTATCAATCATAAAATTTTCTGTTTCATGTTCATGTTTTTTTATATCTTTCTTATGAAATTTACGAATTAGGTGGAACCAGTTTCTGGTTGAGTGAGAAATGCACAGAACCGTTATCTCGAGGGTTATAATTTTTAAATGTCTGTTTCGAGTTTTCGAGAAAAAATGTTTTTGAGAAGACCCTTGAAAAGTCCTTGATTTTCAATGTTTTCAAAGATTGGAAACCATGTATGACTATCTATTATTACATAAAGGTAGTATCATATTATTACATACTCTAGGTCCCCTCTACATATAGTTCTAGGTACTTTTCTGTTAAAAAGGATTTGTGGCAATGATTAAATTTTTTCATTTGCAAACTTTTTATCCCTCGGTAATAATTCCCAAGTCTTAAAATCCATAATGGTGAAAAAAGACCAACAACTTGACTCAAATGCAAAAAAAAAAACGTGTTTGGTTGCCAAACAGTATTATTTTGCGAGCGATTTTTTAAGACCCCCTACCCCTATAACGGAAAAGTACCTATAAGTTCCCTATTGGAAATTTTTTATTGGATCCAATAAAAATTTTTTTAATGTATTATGGCCCCAATAAATTTTATTGGACCCATAGATTTTATTGGTCCTATAAAATTTATTGGGGCCATAACACATTAAAATTTTTTATTGGACCAATAAAAGTTTATTGGTACCTATACAATTTTTATGTAGCATGAATCCATAAAATTGTATTGTCATATAGAAATTTTGAGGACCATAACATAAAAATGTTTTCTGTGAATTCAAGTTAAATATGCAAATAAATTTATGTAAATACTTCAAAATGTATAAATTTCACTAATCATAATTTTTTTTTATAAATGTTTTCTTTAAATTAAGTTCTTTGCTCATTTAACCGATATAGATACAAAAAATTTCCGCAATTTAGTAGAAATCATCAAGGAAAAGTAAATAAACAAATGATTTGTATACACTTTTTAGCGAGAATTTCATCGTGTATCGCAGCGGGACGCTATGGCGACAGCATGGCCATTTAGGGTTAGCCCGGGTTCGATTCCAAGTTCTATAATTTCGGACAGGGGAAACCTAATGACACATATTACGCATTGAAATTTAAGGGAGGCCGAGGAGAATCGATAGGTATGCTTTCAGAGACACTTACTTGATTAGTTTAGCCATGGTGGATGAAGGTATCGTCAATCGGTAGCAACGCTGCCATGTTGCACGTGCGATGAAACTTTAAAGTTCCATAATTCAAAAAATAATAATCCAAATGGCACAAATAAAGTCTGGAATTGTAGATCTCGTCGGGGGACACAAACTATTAAAAAATCTCGACCTTGACTAAAAAAATGCAGGACTTGTGAAGCATCAGGCCGGAGCTTCAAAAGCATGCAACTCTTTTGGTCTCACAAACAATCCTAATGGTCCAATAAAACATTCTTCTCATACCCATAAACATTCTATTGGTCCCATAAAATTTTATTGGTCCAATAAAATATTTTATTTGTCCAATAAAGTATTTTATTGGTCCAATAAAATATTTTATTAGTCCAATAAAATCTAATGGTTCCAATAAAATATTTTATTGGTCCAATAAAAAATTTCTAATAGGGTTCTGATACTGTATAGGAACGTTTCACAAATGCAATACAGATGTCCTACACACCCTTACAAAGACTGAGAATTAAAAGTTGTCAGCCAAATTACAAATAATGATTTAATAATCTGAGTAAGTTATCAAGATTCTAGAGTTGAAAAAAGTTCTTTTAAGATTTTTGGGGAGTTACAGTTATTGCTTTTATTGCTGACTGCTGTGTTGTCATTGTGAGGCATGTAAAACAGCTATAATTATAGGCCATGACTTCGAACTCCTTTATAGAAACTTATTTTTAATTATAATCTAAAATGTCAATTCATTTTGTGTAAAAAAAATCTTCTGACCTAACTAGCATTTTTTGATCTGGCTTTGTAAGGGTTGTGTGTACAGACTGCATTTATGTTCCATGTTCCTGACAGTGATTAAATGAGTATTATAGTTCAATAGTGTGATTTTTAATTTTAACTTATTGTACCCTGCTTTCATTTCAGTGCCTGTAGTTCCGGTCACCCAGTTCCTCGTTGAGGGCCTCAAAATAGACTCGGAGAAGAAAGGGTATTTGAAGGTATGTGTTTGAAATTATATGCACAACTTGTTATTTTGTTATTTTGATAAAATTTTCTTCATTTTAGCTTTTTTGATAAAGTTATTTAGGTACTTATCCATTAGCCGGGCGCAAGTGAAAAATCCCCAAATAATGTAGAATGAATTAAAGAATTCTCTGTTCCAACGGTTGCCTCCTGCAAAAGAACATCTGCCTCTGGCGCATCGTTTCGTTTTGACTGTTTTGTCATATGCTTCGCTTGGCAAGCGTTTGGTTCACAATTGCGCCCGGCTAACGGATAAGTAGCGTTATTTACATAAACTCTGGGGGAGGGGTATGGTGAAGTGTGAGTAGTCAAAATAGGTGGAAAGAGCAATATTTATGGATGGATTTTTTTAGTCCTGTAAACAATTACTTACAAATTCATGTTGTCATATGTTCATGACAAGTCTGGGTTTATACTTGTAAGCAACTTTTGGCACAGCTGGAATAAGAGTCCTCCATTTGGTGACTCGCGTTGCGGTCGCCTATAGTCTGTATAAAATAGGCGGTTTCACGTCATTCTTTACCATGGCAACGCAGGAGAAATACATTGAGAAAAAACTCAAGGTCAGCCGCCGATTCTATTTACACAGAGTATAGTTATAGCGGTACGGAAGTTAGCGGAACAATTAGTTATAGTGTATAGTTAGCAATCGCCAAATGGAGGACTCTTATTCCAGCTGATCCCAACTTTTCTTTAACCCAGTACATCATTATGCATAAGGAGAAAATGGGTAAACACAAAGCCTGTTGGGTTGCTAGGAGGAGTTTCGGTACTTAAATCATGATAAAAAGGGTGATATGGGTTTAGCAAAACAATAATATATTTAAATTGACATTCTTCATTTCACTCAAAATTCAGATACTGCTATGGGACTACTTTGTTAGTGATGCTGTAAAACACTAGGTATACTAACGAGTTAAGGATTAACTAGGCGGTAAATATTGAATTTAAATTTTTCCAGAATGTTGATTAATAATAGTTATTTTAATAGATGTGCTGGATATTTTTTAAGGAAAACATTTTGATTTAATTATTGATGGAGTTAGTAAGTATTCAAACTTTTAAGAGTGTTCTTCATGGAGATGCTGTATGTTTGGAAAGTTTGTTATTGTTTCTTCTGGTAATTTTTTTATTAACAAAAGGTCCTGCGTAAGCAGTTTATGGGGGTTGGTGAGCGATAGCGAGCTGGGGGTAATAGCTCCCTGGTATTTAAAACATCTGTTTATTTCTTGCTAAAATTATAACTATTGTTTGTTGAGAAATTTTAAAATGAAAACATTTTTATTTCTTAATTTAAATTAATAAAAAATTTATGTACTTTCAGAGGAACTCTCTTGGACGGTCGAGCTGAGTAAGCGCCATGTTGGCTGGTTGTGCTGGTGGATGTTGTGCTGGTGGAAGCCTTATTTACCGCATAGAAGCTCAAGGAGATAGATATAAGTCAGGTACAATAAATATATTTTTTATTTCATGAACCCCCAGTGTAAAGGAAATCAGTCAAATCTTAAAAAATAAATGAAAAAGTAATAAAAATCTATTCTAATTTTTACCCTATTAAGGATGAGCTTCTAGCCTCCCTTCTATTCAAAATGTCCAAAAGAGAAATTTATTACACAAATTTTAAGAGCTTCAGTGCTTTACGAATTTTTTGCCTTTAATGGCACATGCGACTGAAAAATGGGCAGGCAGGAAAGTCATTGCCAAGCTAGCTCAGGGAGACAATTGTCTCTCCTTTTAAAGAATGCAATAATTTAAGATCCTTAACCCGTAATAGTGGAGGTGAAAAAATGGAACATAACAGGGGGCATGCGGTCTCACAGACCGCGCAACATTATATATTTTTTTTAAAATTTCTAATTATGGTATGATTCTGATATTTCAGAACATTGTTCTTGGAACATTTCTCTTCATAGAAATAGAAGATATATTTTTTAACTTTATATTAAAATAAAAGTTTTCCCAGACAATTTTCCAATAGCCTTAAATTTTTCGATAGAAACCACATACTGCAGTAAATTCTTTATAATTTAAAATAAATTGCATCTATTATGAATTAACTGTTTTATTTTTATTATTTAATATGTAATGCAAGTTTTAAGAGGAGAAAACTCATTGTAGAACAATACAAAAAAATTTTGACACTGCCTGGCCTGAAGTATCAGTTTTTCACCAGTGTTTCAGAAGCAAAAAATTTAGAATTTTTCACAGAAATCTTATTCATAGTTATCTTTACCACTCTAAAATCACTCCCAACTTCGTATAATATTTTTAACGCTTCCGCATAACCTGGATCAGAAGAAAAAATTAAACTCCGCAGACCGAGCTTCAAAGCCATGCGTACTGGGTAAGTCTGGACAAAAACTGTTACACTGAGGGGAAGAAACTTGTAAAAACTTGCTGTTAAGAAGGGGTCACGAAAGGGGAAGCTAGGAGAAAATTCTATTCAATTCGACCCAGCATGTGGTAGGGGGCAGGGGGGGGGAATGTTGCACGGTCTGTGAGACGTCACATCCCCTTCTACGGGTTAAATAGAAATAATAGTTACCAATGGTGAAATAATGTTTTACAGTTATTACAGTTCTTTACTTACATTTTCATTTGATTTTTCTCCATTCATTAAAAATTGGTGTGCATAGGAGCGAAAAAAAATCTTAAGATATTAGAAAAGCATGTTTTTTTTCAACCCTATATCAAACTTAACTTTTAATTTGATCATTACTCATAAATTTTATTGGGAAAAAGGCATCTGAAATTTAAGTAACTATAAAGCTTTAATTTTACTGTTTTGGAAAACTTTAGCATGAAAATTAGATGTTCAAAATTTGGAAGCTCAAGTTGAAAAAAACATTTCTTATTTTTTCTTTTAAAAAATCCCTCAAAACATGTTCTTATTTAGTGTGTTATTATTTAAATGTTTTAAATTTTAAGTATAATTTAATTAAATTTTAAAATTTCCTAAAGCATCTTCAAACAAACTATCAATTAAGAAGCTAATTAATTGCTTAATTGTAAAATAAACGTTATATTAATTGTGGAGTCTTATCTTTTTCAATCATCAAACAATATAATACTTGATACTATTTTAGGAATTATTTCTTCTATTTTAGATTCACTTAATTTAAAATTGCATTATCTTCTTTTTTTACATTTTGACTATTACAACTTTTACTTATAGTGTTTTCAGGTGACGTCACTACCGGTTATTTTCTTTTAACTGTGTATCTACTGTAGGGCTTAGGGGTGTCAGGACCCTTAAAACTTTCAAAAATTCGATTTTTTAAAAATTATATTTTTGGGTAATATAGATTATTCTGCTTAATTTGACACCTTCGGTTTCTTGATATTCCTATTAGTTCCGAAGTTATGGGCTTTCAAAGTTGAGTCACTCTGGCGAAAACACGAGAAGAGGGCGTGACGCGAAAGCGAAACACATGGTGGCTGACGCTCCCCTCCAGTGTTTACATCTCATCTGTGTCTAAGTTTTGGATTTATGCTACTTGGTTTGCCTCATGTTTTATTTAATGGTTTTTCTCAGAATCAGGAGATAAATAACTAAACTTTGGAAATCTCTCCGCACGTGTTTCTTTGTTTCTTTCTTCACTGATTGTTTACCAAACGTGCGACCGTGCAAGTTGGGCTTTTTGGGGATTTTGCTTTCCAAAACTTTCGATTTGTGGTGCTCAATTAATTAGAAAAGCAAGTAGACAAGGTGATGAAAGTAGATTTTATGGCAATAAGTACTTGAGGTTAATTAAGAAGTAAAATGGTTGCAAGGTTTTGTCCCTGCAGAATCGCCAGTCAACGCTGTTGCTGCTATCAACAATTTCACTTCCAAAAGCAAAAACTTGATGAGTCTCGTTTTATGGATATTTCAGCTTTAATTAAATTTTTTAATAAAACTGCCATTTGCCAAGATTTGCTATTGTTTCTTAATTTTGACTGAGAAGTCAAAAATTCGACTGTCTTCAAAGTTTCAGTCACACAGTGTTCTGGATACAATAGTATCCCTGTTATTTGAGGTAAAATGAAAATTGTTGTCTTATATTTTTCTAAATCTTACTTTCAAGGACAAATACAATATAAATTTAAGTAGTATTTATACTTAAAACTTTTAATATAAACATATATTGGTTGTTATTCTGTTAAAATTTGACAACGAGTACATACACACTTCAGAACTACGACTGGCTTTTTATTGCCTTTTTGACCAATATCAAACTATATTTTGATTAATATAGTTTGTAAATAGTTGTTAAGTAATACATTTTTATAAGCAAATTTTTACTATCATATATTATTAAAAAAGTGAAATATTCAAATTTTAAGTCGAAAGTAATTTTTCTCGATATATGTTTTTAAAGTTTTTTTAGTAAATTATAAAATATAGTAATTATTTTATATGAATTTTGACTTGTAAATATCTATTATATATTGTTTTCGTGATGCTAAACCTAAATTTAAATTAATTGTATGGTTGATTTTCTATATTTTAAGTTTCAAAAATATAGTAACCATTGCGACATACTTGGTTTCTAATAGTATTAGGGCCTAAAAACTAAATTAAAATATTTGTATTCTTATATAACATATGTATATTTGTAAGAATATGAATAACTAAGAATTTACAAGCTTTTCAGATAATGTTTTGTTGTTGGTGATGAAATATTCAAAATTTTAACTTTAAAGTAATTTTTCTCAAAACTTGTTTTTTTTCAACTTTCAACATCAACGTCTAAAGAACTAATAGATCTAAGTGTCTAAAAATTTGTATATATCTACTATAGACAGTTCTGTAGATGCTAAACTTAAATTCAAAGAAATTTAATTGATAAATTTTATTTTTTTTCAACTTTAAATTTTTAAAAAGTCAAAAATTTACATTTTCTAACTTTACTTTTTTTTATAAAAAAAATTAAAACACATTTTAAGAAAAAATTATGTTTAGCATCTGGAGGGGAATGTTACGAATAATTTAAGACTATTTGCATTGTGTTTACTTAATAATTGGATTGTACGTTTGCTCTGAAGTATAACCCACATTTCTTAAGAAAAAGATATTACGTGTTTACAAACCATCCCATAAATATAAAAGTAATGAAATAATTTTGTTTTCACCTATCAAATTATAATTATGAAGCATATCTAAACTCATAAAAAAATTTCATTCACTTGGGTTGAATTTTATACAAATTATTGAAGTTTTAAAAAGTAACATTTTAGACGTGTTTTCGGAGAGTTAAGGGTCCTGACACCCCTTAACTGTTGCTAAGGCCATTGTTTATCTGTTGCTAAGGCGGTTTTTAGGTATGGGATCACGTGATTGCAAATGCTCCAATAGAAGAATTCCACGGCTAGTCATTTTCTGTAACTGTTAACCTCTGTAGGGCAAAAAACTGTAACATCTTCTGTTGCTAAGGCCGTTGTTAGGTCCGAGTGATGTGATTGAAAATGCTCTATTGTTAAGATTTTTTCCTTTAACATTCCTTGTATGAAGTATATAAAAGGTGTCTGAAGAACTATACCTCTAGTTTTCAAGAAACTTATAGGAAATCATAAAAAGTCATTATTTCACCCAGTTTACAATAAACAATATTTATGGGGGGAAAGAACAGATATTTGGTTATAGATATGTTTGCTGACTATGATGTTACAAAAAAGGAAAACATTTTATTGAACCTTCACATTTAACAAAAATGTTTCAGTGGTTCAGTTCTTATTTTGCATATTTTAAGTACCTCACACAAGAGATCTTATAAAACAAGGTTATTGATACACCGTATATTACTGTTATAGTTTTTACATATTTATATTTGTTGGGGGGTCTTAATTTAAAAGGATACCTGCCATATGTTTTCTGAAACTATGCCTATCTTGTTAATTTATGTTTCAAAGAAATAGTTATTTGGTGAATTAAAAATGAATATATTTTTGAAAAGTAATTCATAGTTTTTAGATACAGGTATGGGATGAATCATCTAAAAATTAGTTTTAACATACTGATTTTTCCAAAATATTATGTTTTAATTATCCTGGTTTCATTAATAAACATAACTAATAAAGTTTTTTTTTACAGCATTGGCGCACAATTTATATAGAAGAATAGAAAAAGTTTTGAAAAGCTCTATGTATTAATTTATTTAATGTGTTAAATTTTGAATAAAACTCGGTACTTTCGTATTAGCCCGTAATAAATGTTGTAAAACCATAAATCCCCCTGACATTGTTGCCCCTTAATGGCTTTCCTGAGCAAACAAACAAGAATTTTAGTTGGAAATCTGTCCGAATATCCTGTTTCTCATAGAACACTAGCCTTTTACTGATAAGGATGTCGTAGAGAGGACCCCTTTGGCTGAGGGCACGGTCAGCCAGAAAATCAGTATGGTATCTGTTCAAAAAATCTGCAGTATCTGGTTATCGGACAATAGGAAAACCGCAATCAACCCCCTTCAATGGTCCCTCCAACAAAAGACAGCCCTCGGGGAGGAGCGAGAAGTCACTATCGGGTGTCTGCTTTGGGGGATGACTTCGGACTCCTTCGCTATTGTTGGAGGGGTCATGAATGGGGAGATAGTGCAGATTTTTTGAAGAGATACCATGCTGGTTTTCTGGCTGACCGTGCCCTAAAGCTAGACTTCGTTTTCTCGATGCTTATCAAGACCGAAAATTTATGAGCAGGGTCTGTGGGTTGATAATGGAGTTGTCGCGTCTTGGGGGGTCGGTCGTTTCGCGGTCAAGGTACAAAGGAATCGGAGCCATCGGACGCGTGTTTCTTGTCGCAATGGATGGGTCGTAAAGAAACTTGACCTCTTCAGGAGATTAGTATCTCCTTCCTTCGATTAGCCGACAAAAGATGTTCTCCAGCTCTTAAATCTTTCTATCTTGACAACCATCCGGCAAGAAAGTCTAGATCCAGCCTTTCTCCAGACATCAATTGCGACACCGCGACTTCCGAACAGTTTTCTGAGAAATTTCCCGGGGTCTGATTATTTCCGATTCGCTCGCTTCATTCAACACATTTTTAGCGTGTTTGTATACTGGAGTATTTCCCTATTTGTTAGTAAGTTATTTTTTCTTGTTTTTGTGGTTAAATAATTGGTTTTCTGTAGAATATTCACATTTATACTATTATTATTTTGGTAGCTGTTATATTATGTGTGTTTTTTCTAGTTTTATTAATTCTTACTTTTTAATTAACAAATATTTTAACTTATTATAAAAAAAATATGACCATAAACTTAAAAAATCTAATCAATATTTAGCTAAACAATGTTGTCTAAATAAAAGGTTAAATCTGTCTAGCTGTTTAAATTACTGAAATAATAGTGCTTTATTCCACACTCAAATTTATTTGAGTAAACCCCCCCTTGAAAAGATTCTGCGTACGCCACTGTTCGCACTACATTAGGTCCTAGCTCTTTAACGGTGCATCTGCACCCCCCATGATTTTTCGAAATATGCTTGTCTAGGTCACCTCTACCCCTTTGCAAAATTTGTCCACTTACTTACGAATCACCCTGTATAAAAGGTGACAGTTCGGGGCGAACCGGCCCGGCCCATCGCCTGAAAGGCGACATGCGGTGGAGCTCGATTATATATAACCAAACTTAACCGAAGTTATGAGAATTTACCCAAGTTTCATCCGATTCACCCCAATTTATACTATGAACAAAAAATAATAGCTCACAATTAGAGAAATTCCAGGTTAGCGGTTTTAATTGTGTAAAAAGAAAGAGGTTTAAAATAGGTACTATGAAAGAAATCATATCTAATATTTTATTACGGTAAAACAGAAAAAATGCAACACTGAATTAATGTATAAAAGATCAACTACAAAAAAATACAACAAAAGAAAAATAAATGTATTGTGTGGATCTTTGGGTTTTTCTTAATTTACCCAACAAAAATCTTACCAGGATCAGTTTTCGTTTGGTCTTTTCCCATTCTCACAGTACATAAATTTAATATATGCATTAACTACTACACACAAGAAATCAACAAACAAAAAGCACTAAAAGAAATGCACTTCTGAACATTTAATTCCGAAATTTAAAAGCAATGACAATTTGATTTAGGTAAAACGTTGCATCTATTCACTCAACATTATGATAAAATATTTTCAATGAATAAATTAATAGAACTCGCGACACTATTCTAAAAGCATACATCATAAAAATCAACATACATAACTGCAGCATTTTCAGGCACTTGAACAAGTTAGTCTCAGGAAAACGACGTGAACTGTACATTTCAAAACTCGGTTATTTTGGCAGTGAGTTTGTTTGCTTAGATTTTTATGGCGCAAGGCATTTTGGCAATAAGAAAGTTTAGTATTCATAGTGGTATTTAGTTTTAATATTCGATGTTGTAATGGGCGAAATTTATGTTTGGGAATCGGATATTCATAAAGTTACTTACATGTATTATACAGTCGAAGTATTGATATTTGAAGGAGTATGTAGCACTATAAGATCCACGCATTCGATAACTTATTACCATTGATGACTAAAAGAACTCCATCCCCAAAAGCATGGATATGGCCCATCACTAACATGATGCAGTACTCTTCAGACACTATATAAATGATCGATTATTTTCTGCATCTTGTTACTCAGTCACTTGTTTGTAGCCTTCGATTCTTGAAGGAAGTTTAGTTAATGAACACAAGTAGTAGTCGCTAAAAATTCATCAAAACTCACACTTCGTTGAAAATTAATTGAGCTGAAGGTTCTTTATTTATAGTGTCTAATAGAAAGAAGCAGCTTTCCATTTGGATAGATCCAGTCTTGGAAACTCATCACAGTTCACAATAGAATTACTGAAATTTTAATTGAAACGAGTTAGATTTCACTATAAGAAAAAGTAAAAAATAGTACATACAAAAACAAGTAAATGATATGGGAACTAACAGAACTCTTTTTTTATCCCAAAAGAAGTCCCAGCTTGTCCATTGGTTTACTTATTTCCAACTTATTAACCTATACCTATCATATTAATAATAAAAAAATGAAATATATAGAAATATAACTTTTAATTTTAAAGTTTCTTAATTTGTCATTTGGGTTTCATTTACATAAAATCAGCGTTTTTCAAAAGCACAGATGATTTCCCAACTCTTGGTATTGTTTTTCTTTACAAAAAGACAGGTTTATCAATTATCATGACAATTACAGAAACTGTTTCTAATTCATCATATCAAAATTTCCTTAAAATGATTTCTATACCTTCTTGAAAGTAGCCTGAAAGGATACTTTTGTATTGCTTGAATCCTGTCCGAGTTATCACAAACTATTCGAGCCATGTTGGACTTATAAATCTCCTGAAGCTGGTCTGAAAAGGCAAGTTAATTATCATAAAGCAAGCTACATAAATTGAAATTAATATTATAAAAACGTGGATCCATGCGAACCTTTGGTAAAAGAGCCGATGGTATCTTGCATCTCAAACCAAAAACGATCTCCATTCCGTGTTTTCTGAAACTGCCGGCCAATGATGCACAGATAGGTGGGTCCCAAAAGAGATCCGTCGGTGTGATGTTCAGCCAAAGCTCCAGGGATTAAATCTATGTCCTGCACAGACCTGCAGGGGAAAACAACTGGCATATTAAGGGTTCTTAATATAGTATGTGGATTTTAATCAATAGGAATTAATGAGACACACGAGATCTCTAATGATGGCTATTTCTAAGCTGTTCGTTATTAATGCCAGTTTCAACGACTAGAGTACAAAAATAACGCTAATAGTAGTTACTTACACTTGAAGCAATTTTTGATAAGGAAAAAGGAACAAAATTGTTTTTTTGTTCGTTAAAATTATTTATATGCTAAAAAAATATGGGCTCCTTCCAACTAAAACTATGCCGAGCTATAAAGACCTTCCAATACCAATTAGGGATTGCAGGAAAGACTTAAGATCATGAGATTTTGTCAGCTTTGCGTCTGTACATTAGGGCGTATCACGAAAACCTTTTTTTCAGAAAATCAAAAAGGCATATTGAAAAAAAGTTGCCTCAGGGGTCACATATTCACCAGAAAAAAATTTCAGCGGAATCAAAAAATATTTAGGTCCCCCGTAATTGAGTCAGTTTATGAAATATCATAATTTTTCAATAAATTGACCAAAAATGCCAAGAAAAAATTTTAATTTAAACTTCATAAATTTTCTATGATGATGTACTATTATTCCTTACAATGTGCGCTTGGTTTCATATTTTTCTTATCATTAGTTTGAGAGAAATAATTTTTTTAGCGTTAAACGAAACTCGTAAAGTTGTTTTTTCTGCATTCTTTAAACGCTAATAACTTAAGAACTAATTAACCGAGAGACTAGTGACTGGTGCCATTTTGTTTGGAATTGAATGTTCTTTAAATCTATGTGGATTATGACCACCTTTCTTTGAATTTTTTTTCAAAATTTAAAGAACTTTTTTAAAAAATTCAAAAAAAAATATTTTTTTTTTTAATTTTTGAAATTTTAAATTCTGTTGCTTTTTAACTTCTAAAAGAAGCATATCTACCAGATTTAAAGTTTGAAATCAATTTCAATCATAGAGAAAAAAATTAAAAGTAAGCAAAATTTAAGTTGATCTCATAAGACCCCCTAAAATATAGTAAAAAAGCAATTGACTCATGAAAAATTCATAAAATCCCTTGAGGATATTTACGTGATTCATAACCAATAACAACATTCATATGTATTCAAGATAATACATCTCTTAACAGGGCTCTGTTTAGAAGAAAATTGGCTCCGTTTAGAAATTCTTTACCAAATATTTTATCTGAAAAAAGACCATTCATAAAATATTTTATCAGGAAAAAGGACACTTCACAAAATATTTCATTTTAAAAGGGTCTTTTACAAAATATTTTTGCTTAAAAATGTATCTTCACCATATCTTTCACTCTAAAACAGATTATTTTTATCCTTCTCTTCGGTAATTTTACCATATTATTATCACGATATCCCCAAAACTGTACCAAGGCAGAAAGATCCCAATTTAGCGATGATTTTGACACACAAAATAATGCATGGGTTTTCACAATTTCACAAAAACCGGTCTTTTCAAAAAAAAAGTCTGGACACACCCCCTGCTTAAAAGTTTTTGTTCAAAATCTAATAGTTGTCTCACTTCAAGAATAGTCCATATTGAATTATTTTTTCAATATCCATATTTCTTACAGTTTTGTCTTAATGCTTCATTATTTTACTTTCTAAAACAATAATATGATTTGGTGAGAGGTGCTAGAATGTAAAAGAATGAAAAATTATGTATTTTTAGACAAATTAGGGAGAAATAGCCAATTATTCTATATGTTCTAATATAAATAGGTAAACTCTACAAGATTTTACGTTGTAATTTCCCGCATAGGGTGAACCGCCCAGTGAATGAACACTTAGCATTTGGGTTTGCGATTTTCCCAATTCAAAAATTTTTTTCATGGCTTTTTCTCGGTCAATTTCTAAAAATAAGGTATGTTTCCATACTGGCTTTTTCTTGGCAACATGATCGAAGTATTTTCAGATCTCAGAAATCAATAGTTTTGAAGGAATCTTGATTTGAGTGAAAAAAGTGCGATAGACCCAGTGAATGAACAAAGTTTGCCCTAAGTATGAACAGTGTCTTCCAGTAAATGAACACTGAAAAATACCATGATTTTTTCAACTGATCAGCCTGCGTTACAAAAAATAGAAAATGTTTTACTAAGAACTCTAAAGTTTCTTCAACACACACACACACACACACACACACACACACACACACACACACACACACACACACACACACACACACACACACACACACACACACACACACACACACACACACACACACACACACACACACACACACACACACACACACACACACACACACACACACACACACACACACACACACACACACACACACACACACACA
Source organism: Tetragnatha montana (assembly GCA_963680715.1). NCBI lineage: Eukaryota > Metazoa > Arthropoda > Arachnida > Araneae > Tetragnathidae > Tetragnatha > Tetragnatha montana. The sequence continues at coordinate 43,893,497 of OY796684.1, forward strand.
CACACACACACACACACACACACACACACACACACACACACACACACACACACACACACACACACACACACACACACACACACACACACAAACGGTACTTAGGATTAGGTGGGTGCAAATCTTGCCAGACATCGGTTGCGACGTTATACTAATTGCATATGACATCTTAATATAATTAATAATCAATACCTCCTAGTACGGACGTAGCTATAGTGTTTACAAGGGGGGGGTTCAAGAAACTTCTTTCAGGGGTCGCAGTGGATAATGAAAGTGTATAGCTAAAACAGGGTTTTCCGACTGGCGGGCCACATGCGGCCCGTGAAGCTCCCTGAAACCCCCCTAAAAAGTAGCTAAGCTATAGAAGACTTTTTAGCATACTAAAATTTAAAAATTTTTGGAGGAGGACCCCCGAACCCTATTTACCCATTTTTTCATTAAGGAGTAACTTTGGTTGGTCGTTTTCTATGGAGAAAAATTTAAAGTTTGAGGTTTCGAAAGGGAGGTTGTATACCTTGAAATTCCCTCTGAGCTTAGCAAGGGGTTATAAAACCTTAGGTTAACCTTTATCACGAGGAGGGACAAAATGGAGTATCATGGGCGTAAGTTCAACGGTTTGATTTGGGGGGGGGGGGCAAAACCTATTAGACCTCAGGACCAAGGGATCCGTTACTAGACTGTTTCGAAGGGATTCTGGAACCAAAATGTTTCTAATCGTTTTCCCTTTCCGAGTAAAATGTAGGGCAAATGTGAATTTTTGTGAACTTAATCACAAATTTTTGTGGTTAATACATGCGACATGCCCTCAAGCAAAAAAGGGGGGTCTGGGGGTCCTCTCCCAAAAAATTTGATCCAAAAAGTTGTATTTTTACTCATTTTTTGGTTATTTGGGACAGGAACTTTTCTGTTTGGCTGACATAAGGTTTAGGCTAAGGGGGGTTCTGGACCCACTAACCCCCCCTTATATACGTCCATTCCTGTCGTTTGGGACCATGGGTTCCTATGCAATTCTGAACCCTTATGATGTACCCTACCTCCCCTAGAAGTTTCCCCATTCATAATGAAACACCCTGTATAAACCTAGACTTTTAAATCAAAAACTTATTCTATGGAAAGACAATACTGATATTTATTATAACCTAGTCCTAGTTTAAGCCGTAAAATAAGCGTATAGGTATTTTGGTTCACGAGGTAAGCAGTTTCCCAGAGTATGAAAGGTTGTTCATTTACTGGTAAATCTTAGTTTAATTACTCTTTCCAGTATGTGAACGCTTGCACTTTCTAATCAACATACCCCGTTCATTTACTGGAAGGACACAATTTTGATTATCGCGCATTTTTACGTAGTTTAGCTTACATCATTATGAATCAAATAAAACTATAATCATGAGGTTTTACGAAATATGCATTTTTCCCAGTAAATGAACACCTGTTCATTCACTGGGAAATCTCAGTTTGCACTTCCAGTAAGTGAACACCCCCTTATCTATCGCAATTTCAAAAGTACAGCTTTCTGAATTATGCCATATCAAAGATTAAGTCTTTAACATTTGATAAAAAACAACAAAAATCATAATAAGCGCAATTATAAGTTAGAAAAATATGAATCAATCAAGTCAAATCTTAACTTACCGGAGACTTTTTCATGGGCCTGAAGCTCGAGTATAAGTAAATAAATTTACACAGACTGAAATCGGAATATACGGTTAAATCAACGATTGCCTACCCTATAGGAGGTCTTATTGCAACTACTGAATTTCAGTGATAGTCTATACAGAGTTCAAATAGCTTAATAATTGAGATTATACGACCATGTGTTCATTCACTGGGCAACCCACCCTATATATGAATTTTTTTATTGGTTAAAAATCACGTAAATATCCTCAAGGGATTTTATAAATTTTTCATGAGTCAATTGCTTTTTTACTATATTTTAGGGGGTCTTAACAGATCAACTTAAATTTTGCTTAGTTTTATTTTTTTTCTCTGTGATTGAAATTGATTTCAAACTTCAAATTTGGTAGATATATTTCTTTTAGAAGTTAAAAAGCAACAAAATTTGAAATTTCAAAAATTAATAAAAAAATTTTTTTTTTGGAATTTTTTTAAAAAGTTTTCTAAATTTTGAAAAAAAATTCAAAGAAATTTGGTCATAATCCACATCGATTGAGAGAACATTCAATTTCAAACAAAATGGCACCAGTCACTAGTCCCTCGGTTAATTAGTTCTTAAGGTATTAGTGTTTAAAGAATGCAGAAAAAACAACTTTACGAGTTTCGTTTAACGCTAAAAAAATTATTTCTCTCAAACTAATGATAATAAAAATATGAAACCAATTGAACATTGTAAGGCATAATAGTACATCATCATAGAAAATTTATGAAGTTTAAATGAATATTTTATCTTGGCATTTTTGGTCAATTTATTGAAAAAATATGAAATTTCATAAACTTTGACTCAATTCCGGGGGACCTAAATATTTTTTGATCCCGCTGAATTTTTTTCTGGTGAATATGTGACCCCTGAGGCAACTTTTTTTCCGTATGCCTTTTTGAATTTCTAAAAAAAGGTTTTCGTGATACGCCCTACTGTACATTTGGGGAAATAAAAAACGACTCAGTTGAGATTTCTGACGAACCATTTGGGTTACGAAGACAAATAAGATGTCATTTTTCATGTCATGAAGTATTCTTTAAATAAAAAAAAAATTCGACTCCTTAGGGGGTCGTCTTCATATTAAACGAAACACTAACTTTTGTTTTTCCTATGGGGACCCCCAATTATTATGCGTTTTTCTGAAAGAACATCCCCATAAACCCCCAAATACCAAGTTTCATCCATGTAAGTATCCAAATAAAAGCATAATATATTTTTAAAATGTCAACCATTCAATATGAAATTTGTCAAAATGTTTTCGGCGTAAAAATATGAAACTTTGAATTTAGATCAAATTTGTGTCCCCAAACAAAATAATTATGCTTTTATAGCAATATTTAATGGTTAATAGATAGAAAATTAACATCTAATTTTGACCCAAAAATTAAATTTTAAAATCTTTTAATATTTTTATGGAAATCGATTCTGGTAGTAATTTTATGTGGAAAACCAAACTTTCAGTCGATTTCATTTAATAGTTTTGGAAAAAACCGAATTAAACTAAATTCCCACTCGTTAAGGGACCATATACCGCTGCCAAATGTATACCGGCGAATGCTTTTTCTGGAAACAGTCGCCTTATTTTAATCACCATAACTTAAATTAAAACTTAAATTTGATATAATATTTCAATAAATTACTTATAAACTTTTCAATAAGCATTAAAGTGGTGAATAAAAGTCTTACTATCCCACCGTTTTTCAGAAATAGTGTTTACAGAAAATTAACCCTTCTCACTCTGGAGACGACCCCCAAAACGTAAAAGCTTTATTTACCGCACGATTTGAATGAAACTTGGTATTTGGGGGTTTATGGGGATGCTCTTTCAGAAAAACGCGTAATAATTGGGGGTCCCCCATAGGAAAAATAAAAGTTAGTGTTTCGTTTAATATGAAGACGACCCCCTAAGGACTCGAAATTTTTTTCATTTAAGGAATACTTTATGACATGAAAAATGACACCTTATTTGTCTTCCTAACCCAAGTGGTTCGTCAGAAATCTCAACTGAGTCGTTTTTTATTTCCCCAACTGTATACACTATCTACCAATAAGTATTTGGACACCTATGCAAATGACTATATCTGCAGTCCTGAGAAATGTCACGCCCTCCACCGGTATATATCTTGCAGGGAACAATATCGGCATTTGTCCCATACAAGATACCACGCAGTTCAGAGCTCTCTGATTTCGAGAAAGGTATAATTGTCGGGTATCACAAAAATGGCCGATCCTTAAGGGACATATCTAGCGAGCTGAATTACCCAAAATCAATAGTGGCCTATTTGATTAAGAAGTGGAAGGTGAGCGGTGATTGTGGGAATGTGCCCCGAGTCAGCAGACCACCGAAGCTGGGAGATAGAGACCGATGGATGCTGTCCAGAGAAATTCGGAAGAATCGCACCCATCCGATGGCCCACATACTCCAGGAGTTTCAGCAGGCATCCGGGAGTGTTGTTTCAATAAATACCATTCGTAAGAAAGCACATCTGCTTGGTTTTCATGGTCGTGCTGCTGCCCATAAGCCTTTGATAACAAAGTCCACCCGCGCAGCTCCATTAATGTGGTGCAAAGCACATCAAAATTGGACCGTAGATCAGTGGAAAGGGGTTCTTTTGAGTGACGAATCAAGGTTCACCCTCTACCGTTCGGATGGCAGGGTCTGGGTCTGGCGCATGCCTGGAGAACGTCTCCTACCAGAATGCATTGTGCCAACAGTCAAGTTCGGCGGAGGTGGAATTATGCTCTGGGGATGTTTCTCCTGGTATGGATTGGGACCCTTGTTCCCCATTCATGGTAATCTCAACGCCGATGCCTACTGCACTATTTTGGATGGCAATGGGCTTCCTACGTTGAGGCAGTTTACGGGGTGGACCCCTGTTACTTCCAGGACGACAACGCCAGCTGCCATGTTGCAAGGGTCACCAAGGCTTGGTATGGTGCCGATGGGGTTAATCGAATGGACTGACCTGCCCAGAGCCCAGACCTGAACCCTATCGAGAACCTCTGGGATGAGTTGGATCTCCGAATTAGGGGGTGCACTACCCTTCCAAAATCGGTGAAGGAACTTACATGTCTTCTCCAAGCCGAGTGGAAGAAAATACCACTAGCTGTCACACAAGAACTTGTGGAAAGTATGCCCCGGAGGGTTTGCGCTGTAATTGCCTCTCCTGGAGGCTCTACTAACTATTGATTATACAGGGTGTCCAGCAAAGAGCTCCCTGGTTTTAAAATTAAATATCTCTAGAACAAAAATAGATAAAAATATAAACCCAACGGTATCGTTCTCGTGGGGGCTTGGAATTTTTTGTGTCGCAATTTGAAAAATCCCAAAAATTCTAGTTACTTTAACTGTTAACAGATGGCAGCACGTTGAAAATGTCTCAAAGCATTCAAAATTTGAGTTTTGTAAATCGATTCTTCGATCATTCTTAAGATCGATTCTTTGAATTAAGATTAAATTTTTTCAAGTGAAATATTATCCGTTCCACGATCGGTTTAAGTCAAATTGTTAAGGAAAGGAAAAACTATTTAGAATTTTATTTGGAAATCTGTTTTAGGGAATAAGATTTTCAAAACCTAAATGTTTATTTAGTTTTTCTTGAGTTTTATTTTAGATCAAGGAAAGAATTCTCTCTGATTTTTTTTGTATAGAATCAGGGATAATTATCTGCTTTCACCGGATTAAAATAAAAGTTTTCGTAATGGAAAATTCTAATAGCTTAAAAACCAAAATATTAATGTGTTGATCACTAATTGCAGTGTTTCGAATAGGTAATAAAGGGGCCGATTATTCCTTTGCCTGAAACAGCGGTCTAAGCAAACTTTAAGTGATAATAGAGGTTTTACAAATAGTGCAACATGTAGATTTTAATTTTCCCAAAATCTTGAAATTTTTTTATGAATCCGTTCACCGTTCAGAGTAAAATGTGCTTCGCATCTGAAAACCACAGTAAATTCTTCGAAATCGATCATCGAGGGAACTTTGATCTCGAAGTCTTTCTTTCAGTCGCACTTCTTTTTCGGGTAGTTAGATGATCCTGAAATTCGCAAGGATTCATTCCGGAGGTTTTTTAAGAATCTTTTGAGTAGGGTTTCAGTTGGGGTGAAATGGATATAGGGTTTTTAAGAGTTTAAATTTATAAAATTTTTAATGTTTTTTGGCATGCGGATTTTTCTTGAGGCTCAATAAAAATCAAAATGCCAAAAAACATTAAAATATGTAAATACAAACTGTTAAAACCCTTATACTATTCATTTTATTCAACCTTGATTTTATCCCGATATAGCTATTTTACCCATCGACCTTATTTTACTCTACCTGACCCTACTGGATCCCTTTATCACTTCAGTTTCAATTCTACGTATTGACTTTTACGGATCTTCAGAAAACATAAAATACATTATATCGCCAGTAATAGTAATCGTCTTAATCACTTGGCCCAAAATTTGCAACAAGCATATCAGAAAGGCTGCCCGTCTTTTGGAACTTCAAAAAATAATTTCTTCTAGTTTTACCATCATGACCTTTAATCAACCTGAAAATTACTTTGCAAACTCCGTCTTGGTGCTTGCTGTTACACTTTAATTAAGCTTGTAATATTCCAGAATAATAAAAACTAGTTGCTCAGTAGATTACATGATTATCATTGGTTTAAACTAATGTTGGATAAAAATTCTCTCAAAATTTGTTTCCTTAATCAAGTTTTAAAAATAGATTGTTAAAACTGAATTATATCGACATAAAACAAGAAGGATTCAAATCAAGGAGAAAATAAAACTCAAGAAAAACTAACTAAACATTTAGGGTTTTGAAGAACTTATTCCCTAAAACAGATTTCCAAATAAAATTCAAAATAGTTTATTCCTTTCCTTAACAATTTGACTTAAACCGATCGTGGAACGGAGAATATTTTACTTGAAAAAATTTAAACTTAATTCAAAGAATCGATCTTAAGAATGATCGAAGAATCGATTTACAACACTCAAATTCTTAATGCTTTGAGACATTTTCAACGTGCTGCCATCTGTTAACAGTTAAATTAACTAGAATTTTTTAGATTTTTCAAATTGCGACGCAAAAAATTCCAGGCCCCCACGAGAACGATACCGTTGGGTTTATATTTTTATCTATTTTTGTTCTAGATATATTTAATTTTAAAACCAGGGAGCTCTTTGCTGGACACCCTGTAAATAAAGCTTGTTTTTCTTTTTTATCACAGGTGTCCAAATACTTATTGGTAGATAGTGTATTTGTCACAATTTTTACCTGATTTTATAAGTATACAACTTGGATTACTCGACGAAATCTAATTCGAAGTCGAGAACATATAGATTTATCTCGGTCCCTTGAACTTCTTATTAAATCAGCATTATAACTATTGGAACTTGAACCTCCAACAAATTGCAATAAAAGGTTGGTTTGGTTTTTGGTTACATATATTTTCCGGTATGTGTGCTTGATCTCAAGGATCCGCTTATACACCTTCGTCAAGTAAGACAGACACAACAGAATTTTTACTGGTACAAAGAAGAAAAATACACCCAGGGGCGAGGTGAGAATCGAACTCACGACGGAGCAGTGCGCAGACTGCTGGCGTGAAAGGCAGAGGAGCAAACCGAACAGGCCATCCCGTCCCCCCCAATAAAAGGTTTCTCAACGGTTTTCACTCAAGAATGACCCCAATAATAACATACTAAAAATCGGACAAAATCGAACCATGGGAAATTTAATTTCTTTTAAATTTTTAAAAAATGGCCGAAAAAAAATTCGAAAAAAACCAAAACAATAATACAGACATGTGATATATGTTTGTATTTTATTTTTGAGTGCTGAAACCGAATACAGCCTTTAATTTTGAAAAAAATTGAAATTTCAATTGTTTAAATTAATTTGAATAATTAGCTATATGAAAACATTAAAACACCCCTAAAAATCTAACTAAAAGGTCAAAAGTGATAAATCCAACGGTTTTCATTTCGATATGACCTAAGTATTAACATACTAAATTTTGAAAATTTTACGAGTGAAAAAAGTTATTATTTTTTTTTTAATTTCAATTTTTTTTTCGAAAATGCATTTTTTTTTCATAATGGTGCCCTAAACTTTTGAGGCTTTTGAAAAGGTCATTTTTCAGTGGATATTGTCCACAGATAGTTATATAATGGAAAACCGGTGGAATTTACTTTTAACTAATTAGTTAATTAATTAATTTCATAAATTGAAATTGGTGAAATGTAGGTCTAACTTCCAAACAAGTAAAAACAGGTGATACTTTGGCATACTTCTATCAAAAAGTTTTGAAATAACAATTAAATACTATTAAAAGCAAAAATTTTTCAAAAAAATTAAATTTTTAAAAAAATTCAAAAATTTTAAATTTTTTTTTAATGGCAGGTAATGTGAACCGTTACGGCTGTAACTTGAGTCCATCAACCCATGTCATGCTGAAGCAGTACTTACTTTGCGTTACCCAGTGGGCACCTGTAGGCCGAAGCCACGGAGGTCGAAGTACTGTTGCCCACGCCACACACTCATTCACACAGGCACAGCCCCTTTTTACAGGGGGGCCACACATTCATTCCTCACACACAAGGACAGAAACTAACATCCATGCCAAACGGGGATTCGAACCCCAGACGTACGGCTTCGCAGTCAGATGCTCTGCTCTGACCACTAGGCCGGTACGTCGGCCAATTTTTTTAAAATTTAAAATTTTAATAAATTTTAATATTACGATGTAAACTTGTAACACATGTTTATAGGTCAATTTTTAAATGTGATGCCGAAAAATGTAATGTTTTTACAATAAAAATTGAAACAGAGTTTAAAATTTTTGAAAAAATTTTTAATTATGTAAAACTAGTCCCTACACCTGTAACAAATTGCAATAAAAGCTTTTTCAACGGTTTTCACTTAGAAGTAGCCTAAATAACAACATACTAAAAATCGGACAAAATCGGACTATGGGAAATTTAATTTTTTATTTTTTTTTATAAAAACAGCCATTATAAAGCAAAAAATTTATTTTTTTTTGTAAAGGTATGTAATGCATGTTTATAGGTTAATTTTCTATCAGGATGCTGAAAAATTAAATATTTTTGCCATAAAAATTGAAAGATAGTTGAAAATTTTAAAATTTTTAATTTGTTTTATTATGTTAAAAACTAGTCCCTACACGTGGAATAAATTGCAATGGAGTCACTTCATGTGACGTCATGATCACGTGCCAACTACCATTTAGGTTTTGGAAACGGTCACTAGATGGCGCTCCTCTCATCCAACCACAGGGGGTTTACTGTTATCAAGCTGAGCTACACGTTGTTTTGGACTATTTTTTTTAAGTTATGGAGGGAAAAAACACCTTACTGTGCAGCTTATGGGTGCATGCAGTAATTCGAAATATAAAGCTGATTGCCTCAATAAATCTTTCTTTCGATTTCCTTTAAAGAAAAAGAGTATCTTGAAGTCATGGCTGCATAACATATATCGTGATGGCCTCATTCCATCGGCGTACTCAATGTGTTCCAGGGTTGTTTTAAATAAAAAAAAATCGCATTTATTTGATTTAAATTGGATTTTTTTTTATTTAAATCAGATTTTTTTTATTTAAATGAATTAACAGTTCTGTATATTCTGAAACTGGTCAAAAATATATTGATATTTTGCATCAGATTCTGATATTATTTTATGCACTAATTAATATAATTAATTAACTAATCTAGGGAAGAAGTTCACTGCCATCTCATCGGTGAGATGCCTGTTCTGAAAGGGTGAATGAATAATTGTACTATTAGTTATTAAAATTTTTATCCTCCTTTCACTAACTACTTACCAAATTTTGAAATCAATAATTATTTTTTAAAATCATAAATATGGTTACATTTGATACATTACTAAATAAATCAAGACAATGATTATATTTGATACATTACTGAAAAAATCTTGCCAGATATTTTTTGTGTAAATATTGAAATCAATCTTTGAGTTTATTGATTAGTTAAATTAATCTTACATATTAAAGTTTTGTTTATTTCTTTAAAACAATAAGTAATTAGTGATAAAAAATCAAATCAAATCATTGATATTTATGTAAAATAAGAAAAAAATTGGATTGGAAAACAAAACTAAAAATATAAAAACAAGATTTTAGTAAAAATCATCTAAACATTTTAAAAAATTGATAACAGGTAAAAACATTATAGGATTTTAATTCTTGATTAGTTTATGAAAATAATGATTCCAAACCCTTGCTATTTACAGCATTTTCATAATCAAAGGGTCAATATGGTAGTAATACTTGTTTTGAAATTGCAGGCAATTGTGTAATGCTAAATGTATACTAAGTATAAATATAAAGTTTAAAAATTTTAATGCAAATAATTTTGCAAGCCAACTAATTAATTTATTTAAATTGTGGTAGTTAAACATTTTTTATTTAAATCATGTGATTTTTTTTAAAAAAATCAAGTGATTTGAATCATGATTTGAATCACGATTTATATCAAGTTGATTTAAATCATGCAACCCTGCTGTGTTCAGATCACTTTGATGAGAATTGTTTGGTTTGGTTTGGTTTTTGGTTACATATATTTTCCGGTATGTGTGCTTGATCTCAAGGATCCGCTTATACACCTTCGTCAAGTAAGACAGACACAACAGAATTTTTACTGGCACAAAGAAGGAAAATACACCCAGGGGCGAGGTGAGAATCGAACTCACGACGGAGCAGTGCGCAGACTGTTGGCGTGAAAGGCAGAGGAGCAAACCGAACAGGCCATCCGTCCCCTGAGAATTGTTTTCGCTATGAAACTTTTACTAACCGCAGATTCTGTATATATAAGCAATTTTGCTAACAAATTTTTCTTGATACAGTTTTGCACCTTTCGCTTTCGACATTTACGCCACGATGCTCATATTCCTGATTTCTGAGAATTTTTCCACATATTTCATTATCGATAAAATCCCGAATCTTGAAAGATCGACAGGGCTCTCTATTAAGAGGGCAGCCATTTTAAAAAAAAAAATAAGAATAATAACGGAAAAAAGAAGGTAATACGTGTTGATACAGCAGCAGCTAATGCATTTAAATGGATGTTTTTATTCGAGTTGGTAGTTGACACGTGACCAACGACTAGCAGCGCCTCTAGCGATGAAGTGACTCCATAAAAGCTTTTTCAACGGTTTTCACCTAGGAATGGTCTGAATAACTACATATTTAAAATCGGGAAAAAGTCTGACTATTTTAAGAACTAAGAAATTTAGTTTTAAAATTTTAAAATCTTTGTTAAAAATTTAAAATGTGTAATTCTTTTTTAAATTTTATTGCAGAAATATGAAGTTTTTCTTAATCATAATCGAAAAGTAACCTATAAACATATACTACATGTCTTTTCGAAAAAAAAATAATTTTTGTATTTCATAATGCCTGTTTTTATAAAAAAATTAAAAATTAAATTTCCCACAGTCCGATTTTGTCCGATTTTTAGTATGATGTTATTTAGGCTATTTCTAAGTGAAAACCATTGAAAAAGCTTTTATTGCAATTTATTCCACGTGTAGGGACTAGTTTTTAACATAATAAAAAAAATTAAAAATTTTAAAATTTTCAACTATCTTTCAATTTTTATGGCAAAAATATTTAATTTTTCAGCATCCTGATGGAAAATTAACCTATAAACATGCATTACATACCTTTACAAAAAAAATAAATTTTTTGCTTTATAATGGCTGTTTTTATAAAAAAATATTAAAAAATTAAATTTCCCATAGTCCGATTTTGTCCGATTTTTAGTATGTTGTTATTTAGGCTACTTCTAAGTGAAAACCGTTGAAAAAGCTTTTATTGCAATTTGTTACAGGTGTAGGGACTAGTTTTACATAATAAAAAATTTTTTCAAAAATTTTAAATTTTAAACTCTGTTTCAATTTTTATTGTAAAAACATTACATTTTTCGGCGTCACATTTAAAAATTGACCTATAAACATGTGTTACAAGTTTATATAGTAATATTAAAATTTTAAATTTTTAAAATTTTTAATTTTTTAAAAATTTAATTTTTTTGAAAAATTTTTGCTTTTAATAGTATTTAATTGTTATTTCAAAACTTTTTGATAGAAGTATGCCAAAGTATCACCTGTTTTTACTTGTTTGGAAGTTAGACCTACATTTCACCAATTTCAATTTATGAAATTAATTAATTAAGTAATTAGTTAAAAGTAAATTCCACCGGTTTTCCATTATATAACTATCTGTGGACAATATCCACTGAAAAATGACCTTTTCAAAAGCCTCAAAAGTTTAGGGCACCATTTTGAAAAAAAAAATGCATTTTTAAAAAAAAAAATTAACTTTTTCACTCGTAAAATTTTCAAATTTCAGTATGTTAATACTTAGGTCATATCTAAATGAAAACCGTTGGATTTATCTCTTTTGACCTTTTAGTTAGATTTTTAGGGGTGTTTTAATGTTTTCATATAGCTAATTATACAAATTAATTTAAAAAATTGAAATTTCAATTTTTTTTTTTAAACTATAGGCTGTATTCGGTTTCAGCACTCAAAAATAACCTATAAACATGCATCATATGTCTGTATTATTGGTTTTTTTTTTCGAAATTTTTTTCGGCCATTTTTTAAAAATTAAAAAAAAAATTAAATTTCCCATGGTCCGATTGTGTCCGATTTTTAGTATGTTATTATTGGGGTCATTCCTAAGTAAATACCGTTGAGAAACCTTTTATTGCAATTTGTTGGAGGTTCAACTCTATTTTCAGTGGACTTTGTTGTATTGAGAAAGGGTATTTAGTTTTCTTTACTTCTGAATCTGAGCCAGGGCATTTAAGTAATCTAATATAGAAGTTTCCAATAGAGCCGCACGCAACTAGAATTTTGTTTCGGGGGTGTCGACTCAACATTATATCCAAGTACCCCCTTACGAGTTCTTTCCATGTTAAGTTTTAGAGTACTTATAATGTCTATCTAATATCACAAGAAGAGCTCTGGTTTAAGTTTCCGTTTCCATGGAAACAGGACTCGCCTCATTTTTGACGGGTGAAACCAGAAAAAAGGCACAACAAATTTGGCTTACTGAGCGCCTTGTTGGGGGTTTTGGCGAAAAAATTTTTATTACTATTTTGTTATTACATAATCAAATCAAGTAATCGTTGTAATCAAATTTATTCTGGTTGCTAAGAAAGCAAACTTCACTTGAAAAACTAGTTAGATAATATAACTTATTTAAAAAGTAAAACATATTCTGTAACAAAACTGATATTTTCTGATACATTTTTAATGTGAGCAAAATTTCTACAATCGAATCAAATTTTTATTTGCCCCTTTTAAAAATCTAGTGAATTTTTTTTTTATTAAGAACCGATAATTAGTTTTCAATCTCAAGAGAATAACCCATATTAATTATCACTGTGATCGTAATTTTTAAGGATCGTCTATGATGATTATTTATGAGTAATATTTTTGAATGAAGAAAGATAAATAACCTTAGTTTCGTGAAAGATTGACAGTTTGACAACGAAGAGGTATCGCGATTGTTCTGAAAATTACTAAAGAAAACGCTAATGCTCGAAAAATGAGATTTTAGGTTTCGACGAGGTGTGAACGATATGTTTTGGAGATATTTGATTTTTAATGTTTGAGATACATATTTCATCGCGTGAATTACTAATCATTATTATCCGAGAAAAACTTTATCGCAGCAAAGTAATCGATGAATTTTAATCCCAAAAAAACTCAAGATCGGTTTTGATTTTTATCAAAAACTAGGTGTGATTTTTAAAATATTATAGTCAAAATGTGTAATTAAACCAGGTTCTTTCGATTCAACGTGATCATCAAATTCAAACCCTGCCTTATAATTTGATTGTGAAGTAAATTTAAACGTTTCAACAAACTTATCAATGAACAATCAATCGCCAAAAGAACTACTAGTATTAAGTCGTTGGCTTTAATCTCGCCAACCCATAGCACGGTTAATCCCTATTTAAAATGGACTGGTCTTGTTGCTATAGCGACCGCCATAATCAGACAAACTGGCGGGAGCTCTTCTTGTGGTAGACAGACAGTACGTAAGCTTTAAACTTTTGTGCCCTTAGTATCAGAACTTTGTAACCAATGTGAGCCCCAAGGGGGTTAAGGGTCCTCCCTTTGAAAAATTTTAAAAATTGAGCTCTCAAAGTAGTGTTTAAGCTTATTTTGGGAACCTTTGGCTGGGTTAGACCCGAACATAACCGCTTCTAAGACACATAATTTTCAAGGAAAAATTAGTAATATGAATAGGTGTACAAATATTTTAAAATGTACCCCTTAAAAGTAATGTTTTATCTAATTTTGAGACATTTGGGCTACACATAGACCGGGAGCCAGCAACATATTTTGTCAGTCATTTCCTCTCAGGCGATATTTGGTGGAAAATTTCAGGGAGTTGTATCATAAAGCCTGGTGAGCGTCAGCTGCTTGTCCGTGGGTGGGTTGAGCGGTGGGAGCCCCCCAAACACTCCCCCCCACACAAAGTCAAAGTCTCTTCAAAGATTGGATGAAAATAGCCATAACTTGAAGTATTGTGGAAACCCTACCGCTTCATTCATTGATAAGAATCTTTGAGGAAGACGCTCCAAATGTTAAAACGACCAGCTGACGTCTATTCCACCGCCCTACAGCCAGCTGACTGACTGAAAATTTTAATTTTTTTTGTGTGGAGGGGGGGAGTGTTTGGGGGGGCTCCCACCGCTCAACCCACCCACGGACAAGCAGCTGACGCTCACCAGGCTTTATGATACAACTCCCTGAAATTTTCCACCAAATATCGCTTGAGAGGAAATGACTGACAAAATATGTTGCTGCCTCCCGGTCTAACAAAAGAGGACCGTCCCTTGAAAGCGGAAGAATTTTCAAGGTAAAAAGTGTTGTAATAAAAGTGTCCTCCCCCAGAAAATGTTTTGAAATGTTACCCATGTTTTAACCCATTTTATGACTCTATGGGTTACACCGAAGAGGAGGAGGCCCTTGGATACAGCCCTGGTGTACAACATTTGACTTACTGATAGACTTCCATCAGTTTCTTGGCCCTCTCAGCGCTCATGACTTGCTTCAAGTCCTCCCAGGACCGGACCTCGGAGAGACCGCACGCCGATCGCCACTGCGAGTACGGCGGCAGGCCGTGGTCCCGGCCGCGCTGGATGCCCACTGCGGCCAGGTCGTGGCCATAGTCCTTATCCGACGGCTGGAATAGGTGCTCTCGAATCTGAAACAGTAGAAAATTAACCCGACACAAATAAACCTGTCAGGAGTTCTATTAACTTTTTAAGGATCCTTAATGTAAGGTACTAGTGAACTGTACTAGTAACTCAAAAACTACAGCACGAGATAAAATGAAACTACAGCACGAGGTAAAAGGAAAAATACCAGATATTAAAAGGAACATGGCTGGAGACTCAAAATGTCAATAGCTTATCCCAGGTAGCACACGACATCTACTGGTATTCCCACGATATGAGTTGATATTACTGATATCACTGAATCCCAAACATCAAAATCACGACTTCTATCGATATTGTACGATATAATGTATTTATTTTAATGACAGAGACAAAAATAGCAGATTTAATGATATTATTAGCAAGAAATAGGCTATAAGAAATATATCATGATGTTTGTAAACCATTTTTTGCAATAATTGGAAATTCAATGTCGTAAAAGCTAAATCAACTGACACCGTGGGATGTCGTAAAATATATATCATAGAAATGATTTCACATGATATTGAGCTACATTGCGAAGTCTATGTCAAAAATTGTTATCTACTTATATTGATAGTAATATTACATCATATAGTAATTTTGATGTCAGAGATACGATTATGACTGATATTACTTAGCATTGAAAAACCTTTTTGGAAAGACAATATATTTTAGCAACTTTATGAATCCTCATGAATTGGACGTTGGAAAACATGTTTCTCTTCCTTTATTGTTTTTTTAAATGGTAACAAATTAAATTTATTTGTATTTAGTTTTAAAACATAAAATCCCATATTTATGTGTTTTAAAACATAAAATTCCATATTTATTTAAATGTAGTTTTAAAATATTCTTAAAATACTTCCTGGTTTACTTTTAAATTAGGTTTTTTTCTTTCAAATTTCTTTTCGGCTGTGGTGGTTCCAGTGCGGGGGAGGCATAAGGGCTCGTGCCTTTCCTGTCATATTTTCTATAATTAAAAAAATATTTATTCTTAAAATTAATTTTTTTTAATTCGAACCAAAAACTAAACAGAAATCCGTATTTTCAACCCTCCAAAGTGGGAAGGCTTTCATAAAAGTGCTTCTCCCGGGACTGCTCCTGCGAAGGAGAAAAACGGAGCGATGAAAAGATAAAGGGAGGGGAGCCGCCTGCGTATATCCGTACCCTCAAGCACCCAACGCCTTGACGCGGTTTGAAAAGTTGTGCGCTTCAGAGACCGGCGCTAAACGAAATCTAGTAAACCCCTCTCTTTTAACTACGGCAAACCTATTTGTTTATGAGGTGAGGTGTATGAAGGAAAAGCAAACATTCAGGAATACGCCATGCTTGCCTACGCTGAATGCACGTGCGCAATGACTAGTAATTTGTATGTGAATGAAACTTGAAACCGAAACTGAACTGCTCTCGCGTCCATAGAGAAGTACTCTCATCTCATGTTACGCTCGCTTCCTATTTCCACTAACCATCGCATTGTCTCTATGCATGCCATTACTCCATATTGTGACGATGTCACCGTCCCATTTTAAGAAAATGACTAAAGTTTTAAGTACACGTATCCTTGAGTACGTGACTCCACTCAGGAGTAGTGAGATTACCTGATTAGAAGGAAAGGATTAGTTTAGGAAAACACGCGGCCAATATCGGGCATCGCCTGATTTCTGAAAGGGTAACAATTAACCTTTAGCTAACACCTCACGGGACCTAACGATCATGTGTTGGAACCTTCGGACTTCTAGAATCAGTCGGACCACTCCCGACTGATGTAGCTGTCGTGATTAGGTTAAAAACTCCCTATAAAAACCCCCGTGCGGTAAGCTAAAGGAAGTGCAGTTGAGGTCGTTAAGTAATTAACAAACTTGCCCTCCGGAAGGACTGCATAATGCCCTCCAACAGAATGACTGGTCATATAGGTAAGAAACTGCCAATTTCCTAATGCCAATATATTTCATTTATACTTTGTGTAACCTTTAATTATAATGTCGTAAGTTAACATTTATAATATAATAAACCAAGATTAATTATTCATCGTTAAGGTGTGAGTTTAATTAACTAAGATCACGGCCTCTTAATTAAACAAGAAAAAGAGCAACCCCTAACTGTGTAACAATATAGATGATCGTGGATCCTGAAGATGGATGTAAAACTAATTTCCGATCAACTTATTTCCATTTATCCTTCGTTGTTGGTTGATGAAGCAAAATCCACTAAGGAAAACGCAGTTCTGCGACTATTTTTAAAAGATAAAGACGATGCAGAAAATTTTAAAACCGCAATTTCAAGCATCCTGAGCATTGGTTGGATCGTTTACTACAGTTTTAAAAAGAAATAACTTCATATTCTGTAAAAATTCATACTTAACATTAAGTAAAAAATATGCAAGATACTAATATTTTGATTGAGGTTTGTGTTGTGTAAAGTAAGCCCATATATGACCAAATCTACTAACTCAGAATTAGACATAAAAGGCAACAATTTTGATAAAAAAAAATAAGGCCTCTGGGCATTTAAAAATAAAAGTGAAGTTATTGCTTTAAAGGAGATAATACATGTCAAACAGTATTATTCAATAAAGTCATACCACTGAAAAAAATAAAAAGCCAAATAATTTAGAATCTCTCAACATCTTAACCTCAATTTTTATAATTCTAATCGTGTTCCTAACTTTCACATTACCATTAATTACAGTATTGAAAAGATACTGTCTTAATTTGAGCCCTAGATTAATAATTTGATAATATAACAAATTCTACTTTTTCTGGGAGTGATCATAATGTAACACAGGACTGAAATCACCCTTACCATCATTTTAAGCTTTATGTATTATGTAGTTGGTAGAAAATTTAAATGAAACCTTGAGTACCATTAGATACTACTCTTGACAGCGATATTTAACAAATTATTATTGGCTCGTTATTGGTGTATGCATGGTACCATGTAAACTTTTACATTCAAAATTAACTTAACAAATACTTCAATTGCCCATCATATATTCACTACTTACTTAATAGTAATTAAAATGAAGCAAAACTAAACATATATACTTCTGAATATCATAGTTCCATAAAAAACACAAATTTTATTCACTATGACTTAAACGAGAAAATTATTTGGATGATATGCTTATCACTCCAGCAAAGCAGAAGCGTTGATAAAAAAAAATGAATGTATGTAATGAATAGTATAAGGTACGAGTTAAACTATTTTGGTAAGTTTTCTTTGCGAATGCATTTGTTTACATTCTGTAGTACACCGTTCGTTCGCGTACTCGGTGATACGAAGGCATTCGTGTCATAGCGCAAGCGTCGAAGAGCCTGACCTGACTGGACATCTGTAGAGGGTGACTTCTTGGAAAGGGAGAGGGAGGTATACACAACACATTCCTATTCGACTATTCATCTCATAGCGGCGGGCGTCCGCTTCCGCTTAGCACAGCGATGTCACGTCACGCGTGTCTCAAGCAGTGTATTCCTTTTGTATGCGTTGTTCTTAGATGACTGAAAGTGTAAATTCCTAAATTTTCATTAGAACGAATTAAATTTTGCTGAGTACGACTATTTTAAAATGTTTTTATAACTTATTCAAACTTTTGCGTATAAAATGGAAGAACAAAGAGTTTTCTCCCATTCGAAAGAAATGCTTAGTGACAAAAGAAAAATCCCATTATAAAAGTTATATTAACTTATTTAAAAGTTTTAATTAATATACTGCCTCTCTTTGAAGTATTTTATCGAGTTTTAATAACTTTTCAGAAATGTTTTGAGTGGCCCTAATTTTTTTTTGAGGCTGCAAATAACTTTCAGTTGTGTTCTTGTGGGTTTTTTCTGAATAAGTTGCCTGCTTAAGATTTTGCAGACAATCTAGCATAACAAATGTTAACACAGTCCTTTTACCAGAAACCAGCCGATTTTCTCAACCAACTGAAGAAAAATTGATCCCGTAACTTCCACCTCAATTCTCACTCCATTCATGTTACATTTTTCTTTCATTTAGTTAACTTTACTTTAAATTTAATGGCGAGGCAAGCTTTTTTATGGAATTGTAAGATTGATAGATCAGAATTGACTATATACAGGGTGATTCAGATAAGTGTTTCATAACTTCTAGGGGAGGTAGGGTACATCAAGACGAACAAGAATCGGTATAGGTTAGGGGGTCGCAAGAGGGGTCTAAGGGGTTAAAATCAAGGGTGAAAATTAGCAAAAAAACTCGCATATCTGGGCAGAAAGAGATACAATTGTTCGATTCCGACATTTTTTGCATTCAACCAATTCAAATTTTTCATGTAAAACGAGATGCAAGTGTTTATTCTAATCAAAAACAGACCAATAAATGAAACAGACATGCGTTGTAAGTTAATAGACTGCAGTAGAATGTGTCACGACAAAAACATCTTAAAACTAGAGTTTTGTTGGTTGTTTGGTTGGTTGGAGTTATATGGCGTAAAGAACTAAAATCTGACCAAGGGACAATTGTAACTTTAATCTACCTATAACGCATGCCTCATTCAATTATTGGTCTGTTTTTGATTAGAATAAACACTTGCATCTCGTTTTTACATGAAAATTTGAATTGGTTGAATGTAAAAAATACCGGAATCGAACAATTGTATCTCTTTCTGTCCAGATATGCGAGGTTCTTTGCTAATTTTCACCCGTAATTTTAACCCCTTAGACCCCACTTGCGACCCCGTAACCTACCTCAATTCTTGTTCGTCTTGATGTACCCTACCTCCCCTAAAAGTTATAAAACACTTAGCTGAATCACCCTGTATACACTTATCAATTTACTTATAACTGTTGTCAATTCACAAAATAATAAGAAGGATCTAAAATACTAGACGATTTCTTATTCCTTGGTTTAAATTTAAACTGTAGAATATTTACTTTACTTTTGTTTTTATGATTTTAGGATACTTTTTGGAGTTATTCTATTCATTTTTAAACTGTCTAGTACTGATACAAAACAAAATGTGTAAAAAATGCCCCTCTTAATTGTAGCATTACTTTCAGTGGATTCAATTTGATCCAGAATTTTCTCTCATCCACTATAGTTTTGAGTTTTTTATACACACATAACTGCGAAGCATCCACAGAAACATCGAATTTTATGGTATAAATGTATATGTACTTGCTGAAAAGACATAAAATACTATATTTACCAAAATAAACTAATTTCTATAACTTTTTAAAATTATATTTTTTTTCTATAACTAGGGGGCCTGCCCCCTGCTCGCTATCGCTCACCAACCCCCGTAACTGCTTCGCAGTTCTTTTAAGATCGCTTCGCGATCTGAGCGAGCAAAGCTCGCTTGTTTCATCTTACCAATCCAGCACACCCCGCTGGTCGGCTGAATTAATGCTTCTTTACAACCGAAACTACTTATATCACTCTTGCTTACAAATAATTTAATCCAGCAGAGCTCGTTTGTTCATCTCAACAATCCAGCACAACCCTTTTCTCCGCTTAATTAAGCCTCTTGTAACACGGAAAATAACTCTCTCATGCTTATCAATAATTTTATTGAAATGTTAAAAAAATATATTAAGAAACATTTCAATTTATAATGTGCACGCGTGCTCGCAACAATCTAGTGAACCGTCAAACTTAAAAAATCTTCAATAAACATTAAACGTGTCTGATGACCTAGTAAAACTATGAAAAAAATTAAACTTTGATGCTTAATAATTCCAAAACTAATTAAAATTTTTCAAACAATTAAACGCCAATCTTTTTGTAAAAATCAGAGCATAGTTGGTTAAAAAATCCTACTCCTATTGTGATTAGTTTTTCTTTAAGACCGAAAAAAACGAAAAAGTGTCAAAATTTTCGAAAATTTAAAAATTAATTACTATAAAGCAGATTAGAAATTCGAAAAAAGGGTGACGTAGTGCACATCTTCATACATCAGAGTATGTGACTGCAAAAAATCATAGTTCTGGTGCTTATAGTTTTCGATGAACTCGATTACGCGGCGAAAAAACAAAAACTTCAACTTTGACCTTAAAAATACCCCAGAACTAACAGTCACATCAATTAGCTTTCCATTCGAGAATGTTCTCCAAACATTTCTCTCCAAACATTTCAAATTTCATAAATTTCTGTCAAGTAGTTTTTGCGTTGTGAGAGGTCAAAGAGTTGAAAAATAAAAATTTCTGAAACAATGGTGGCGGTGACGGTTACTTTTATTTAATATGGAGAGAAAACATTTTATTAACCAAAAAAATATGATTTCTATTCCAATAAATCAAACTAAAATTCTTAAGTTCAAAATAAACTTGTTAACTAAACTAAATTTTTAATTTTAAAAAAATTAAATTCGAGTGAAATACTTTTGTTTACACAACATATCGAAATTTAGTATCTGGATTACCGTTTATATGAGATTTACTGCGCTTTTGTGGACCTCGCTTGCGTTTTAAAGAGTAACTGAGCATAAGAGTAAAAAAATACTATTTAATCGATTTCGAAAGGCTCAAATATCCCTTTTCCTTTAAATTGTGAAATATCCTCTTGTAGAATCTGGAATTAGAAAAATGGTGCAAGGATAATTAAGGTGACAATTATTGAGCTCCTCCCTCTAATGTCTATTACTGGATGCTGTACATCGGAGAGTTTTTTACATTTTTAAATTATTTTAAAAATGTCGCGAGTTTTTCCAACGCTGGTTTATAGCAGGGGGGGGCTCATCTGGCTCTCCGATTACTTTCAGCCAGGATGACGTAATCGGCTGGAAGGCGTTGAAGTTTTGACAGGAGTGACCAATCAGGGTTACATAGGGAAATCGCGAAGCTTCTTATAGGGATTTTCTTACGTACACTGTTAAAAATTTTGGCAACGTTACGCCGGCTTATCGGCGACGTTTCTGGAACCTCGGAGGAAAGGCCGCTATGAACAACCGGTTTCCCCATCACTCATAAGTAGGAGAGATATTTCTGTGAGCTTCGGAGTAACGTTGCGGAATGTCTCAATCGGCCTCCTCACGCATGCGCAATAATCTGTCCTCACTGCGCGGGAGGGAGAAGCGAAGCGGAGAAGAAGTAAACAACCGCCATTTTGTGGCGTCGGCCGCGTCGACATTCAGTCTTACCAATGGATGAAATGTAAGTTATTTCCTTAGTATATTTATATTGCAAACTTGCAATAAACACAATTGATAGTTTCGTACATAGTTTTTGATGCTTCACTCGTACACTGTTTGCTTAATTTACGGTATTGCCCTTTCGTCTTGGCCTCTTAAAAACCCATTATGGTGGTTGTTTCGTATATTAAAGCCTATAACATGAAAATTGTTGAATATCTACCCATTTGATAATATTGTTCTAGAGTTCTACAGTGTACGCTATTCTTTAAAAATAAACAATAACAAACGTACATTTAAGTCCATTTTTCTCTTGAACGGTTACTTAACTACAACTAGTGTTTAAGACAAATACTTATATTTAGTACTCTTTATAGTTTATTGGTGTATATAATATATTGTGTACTGAATAACTTCCTACCACTCATTTCATCAACAGTTTACAGAAATCTTGGGAGTCCTATTGTAGCAGAGTTAAACCCCTCACAACCTATTGATCAAAAAGTTTGTTCCTACAATTCAGGTATGTCTTTTAAATGTTAATATTAAATTAAGGGAAATTAAAACCCTTGTGATGACAATGTGGCATGCCACCTAAAATGTACTTGATATACCTGTTCTGAAAATTTGTTACAAATACAGGTTTGAAATTAATATATGCATGGGCGTCATTTAGGGGGGGCAGGGGGGGGGCAATTGCCCCCCCCCAAGGTTTCCACTCTTTAGTGAAAAATTGCTGAGAGTCCCTTGAAAATTTTGTAACTTCCACAAGGAGCATCAGACTTAACTCAAAACGTCCCAAAAGGAGTTAAAGCACTACTTTTGAGGGTCAAATTTCAAACTTTTCTGGGAAAGAACCCCCAACCCCCCTCCTGACTTTTGATGTCTGTTATACAATGTGTCTCCCTTGAAAATTCTGCCGCTTACAAGAAGCAGTTCCCTTTGGGAACCAAAGAGTTTGAAGCCCCTAGGAGTCTGGTCTAAAGGGGAATTTTCAAAAATTTTTACTGGGGGAGGATCTCCGCCCCCTTGAAAATTTGACGTTTATTTATAACTTTTTTTCCCTAGAAAATTCTATGCTTTACAAGGAACTGTTCTTTTTGGATGTAACCCAAAGGGCCTCAAAATGAGCTGAAACACTACTTTTAAGAGGCAAATTGCCAAAAATTTTCTGGGGGAGAACCCCCAGACCCCCCCCTTTAAAATTTTTAAATATACATGTTATATAGTATATTTCCCTTGAAAATTCTGCCGCTCACAACAAGCGGTTGCAAAGGAGATAAAACACTAGTTTAAAGGGAAATTTTCAAAAAAAAAATTCTGAGGGAGGACCTCCGGCTCCCATTGAAACTTTGACGTTTATTTGTAACTTTTTTCTCTAGAAAATTATGTGGTTTACAAGAGGCTGTTCTCTTCGGATGTAACTTAAATGTTGTAAATATGATGTAAAATTTCAAAATGTTTCTAGGGGTGACCCCCAGACCCCTTATTTTTACTTAGAGCTCATGATGTTGAGTCACCCCCCCCCAAAGAAAACAAGTCTGGTTACAGTGTGGCTCAGCCCCACTTAAAAAAAAATCCTTGCCCCCCCCCAACCAAAAACTAAAATGACGCCCCTGAATATATGTATGTAATAAGTATATTAAAGTTAAAGGTATTTTTGAAATTTCAATTTGTAAATAATTTACTACCGTCTTCCATCGACGGCAACAAGGATGTTTGCATTTCCTTCTATAAACACATAACATATTTCTGATTTTATAAATTCTTGTAGTCAGATAATTATAAGTTGTTTAAATTAATTTGAATTGTTATGGGGAAAGTTTAATTTTACCAATTGTGACTTCGTTGTGGCTTCATCTTCGAATGCGTGACAACTATTTATGGTTATATCAATATTTTATTGTGTATTAAATTATTTTCTACAACTCTTTTCATCTTCATTTTTACAGAAATCTTGAGAGCCCTGTTGTAGCAGAGTTAAACCTCAACAACTTATTGAAAAGAAGATTTATTCCTTCAAATCAGGTATGTCTTTTAAATGTTATCATTATCTATTAAGGGAAATCAGAACCCTTGTAATGACAAGGTGGCATGCTACCTTGAATGTACCTTTTCTCAGGATTTTGTCCAAAACTATTAAAAGATCATTTTTTATATACATTATAAAAATCTGTTACAAATACAGGTTTGAAGTTTGTAATAAAGTTTATTATGGATTTTAAAATGTATTAAAGTTAAAGAATTGTTGAAATTTTAACATGTAAATCATTTACTACCCTTCACATGAAATTAAATTTAGCAAAATATGTTTTATTTATAAAATAACTTTGTTTTTATTAAAAAATATTAACCTCAGTATACACTAGGAAACATATTGAACAAGCAAAAAAATGTTGAACATTTTAAAGTTTCTGAAAAAAGGTACATTGAAACAAAAAATTAACATTTTGAAAACAGTGATTTTATTATAAAAACAAATTTCGACCTAATTTTCTATTTAATAAGCATAATTTTCAATTCCATAACTATTTTTTCCTCATTTGTCAATTCCATCCAAGTGTTTTTCATTTTTAAAAACTTATGGTAATATGCTTTCATATGATTCTTCTTGACGAGGTTTGACGTTATGTAAAAAGAGTAACTCTCGGTAAAAAAATATCTATTTTACTCATATTTCAGTTTAAGTTCATTACTAGTATTTTAAAAAGAAATAGTATAAGATTATTTAATGATACAACCATCTTTCATTTATTTTTTATATGAATATTCTCTTAAGACACTTTTTATCGAGGACAAAAAGGAACTCTTCATTTCCCTCCACAAACACATTACATGTTAACTGATTCTGTAAATTCACATTTATATAGTTTATAAATTCACATAATTTTAAGTTTTGAATTAACTTGAGTTATGGGGAAAGTTTAATTTTACCTATTTTATTGTGATATCTTCGAACTTTGAACAAGTGTCATGTATGACCAAAAAATTTCCTCCATATATTTCTTTAAATACTTTTTTTACATAAAATTAAATTTTGAATTTAGTATTTTTGACATTTTAAAGTGAAATTATCATGTTACTAATAAAAAAAAGTATTTTCAGTTAAATTACTCCTCTGTTTGGATATAAATATTTAAGGGTAACCCATGAAAATATGTCAAATTTCATACTCTATTATTCTACATTTGAAATGTTGAAACATCATCTGTAACGTGTGAACTATGACGGTTAGCTGCATTGTCATTGTGTACATTTATGCTTTTTTGAAAGATAATTTAAACTACATTTTTGGTACTTTTTATTATTACAGATTGGAACAAGGTATCCTTGTAAAGGTCAAGATCACTTAATTGTTAAATTAAATGTAAATTAAAATACTTAAATTTTTATTTGATTAAAAAAGTTAAATTTTATTTAATTAAAATAGTTGTTTCTTCAAACCAACGATCGTTGTTTTAAAGGAAGAGATGGTCAGGTCGAGTCACTGGTTGATTTGACATGGAATGAATAATTTTTTGTTTTAGTTGATAGAGATTTTCTAAAATGTTTTTTTTATGTTAGAATCATTCATCACCCTTTCCCTGGTCTGTTAAAACAAGAAAATGACCCATACCCCTTTATGTACTTACACAATATTTGAAAGCTCCATCATGAATGTTCTATTTGTAATTCAAGAGACTAAATTTAAGTAAGAGATTTTATAACTTAATTCACTTATATTTCGTTAAACTAGATGGCCCATTTTGAAAAGATTGACTTTTTGGAACACCTGGATAATAATGATGCAGATGCCAGTTCATATCGGAGCCCGCTTTGAAGTTGAAAATTCCCCTTTTTCATCCAGTGAGGTGAAGCTGTGTCAAGCCTCTCATCTAATTTTTTTACAGATTTGGTGTGAATAAGTGTTTAAATGAAATGTACAAAAATTATCTTTTGATTTTTTAATACTTAAAATTTGAGAAAAGCAGGAAAATGTTTCTTAAATAAATTTTCATTGTTGTATGCAACTGGATTTTATGATATTCAAGTGATATATATTATACTTGTATATGCTTTTCTGTATGTTTTTACCTATTGTCTCACCTGTGAATTTCAAGATAATGATTATGTTACTTCTACTTTTAATGCAATTTATTTTTCAATTTACTAATAAAAACTACTTAAAGAGTTTTTCTCCTGAGTTTATTTATTTGATGCATTTAGTAGTAAATGATTTTTTGGGGTTGCCCAAATACATTATATAATTAAAAGGAGACTCTTAAAAGTTTTTCTTCACTGAATTTGTTACTAAATAAATTAATTTTTTTATTTCTGGTCAGTGCAATCTGTTTCAAAACATTAATATTGATTATTTAATTTCGTTTTTATATTCATTAATTTAACCTCAATTGTTGTGAAACTTGGAATATATTATTCCCTGTCTCTTGTAAACATAAATTAAGAAATTTTTAAAAATCACAGATTGGTTTGAGACCTATGTAAAATTACAACTCTCTAGAGGATGAACAACATAACTTGCAAGTGGAGAATTTTTCTAAGAACTATTTGAAAGACTTATAGATGCGTCGCTAATTAAAAAAAAATTTGTGCTGAAGTTTTTTTGTTTTTCATCCTCTCAATTCCAGATGAAAATATATAAAATTTTTTGTTTAATTATAAAATCATTTAGTGTTCAACATAAACTAAAAATATTTATGTATAGAGTGGTAATTATTTCCATTTAAAAATAGATTTTCCTGGAGAGTAAGTATTTTCTTAGTAATAACTCAAATACAAATAAGGAGAAACTGAAAATCAAGTATGGAGTCGAATCTTCCCAAAATGAGGTAAAATAACAAGTAATTAAGTGAGAAGTAATAATATTTAATAGTAATGTATAATAAATAATAATAATAAGTAATAAATAATAACATTAAATATAATGTAACGCCTCGGAAACCTCGGAGTAACGTCTCAAAACCGCTGAGTAACGCCTCCGAAACTGCTGAGTAAACTCTGTGTAACGTCTACGAAACCGCTGAGGAACGACTCCGAAATTGCTGAGTAAACTCTGTGTAACGTCTACGAAACCGCTGAGGAACGACTCCGAAACTGCTGAGTAAACTCTGTGTAACGTCTACGAAACCGCTGAGGAACGTCTCTCAAAATATGGTGGCAACTTCTTGCCACCATAAACACACCACAATTTTTTACAGTGTAGAAGGGAGTAATATAAGACGCGGAAGGGAAAATATAGACCTATGAACTTGCCTAAGCAACAAATCATATATTTAAATAACAATACTTGTGATCTATATGGTTGCCTTCAATTTTTTAACTTCTGATGGGTTAAAACTGATTAAAATTTTTCATTGAATTATATTATGAGTAGCTTGTTTTCCTTCTCATAAGCAACTTGAAGAACAAGTTTATAGCTTACCAAATAGTGGATTAAATACAAACTATGAAATTTAAAACTGATTCCTATGCATCGGAGGTTCATTACTTAAATCAATAGTGATCGATTTGTAACAATATTTTAAAAGTTAAACAAATTCCCACTATCTGTATTTTAGAAAATTCTAAATACAAAGAAAATACCGTTTTTTAAAGCAGTATTTAGTTACAATCCGATACTTTTAGATCGCTAAAAAATCCTCAAATTGTGAGCTATTTTTGGGTTGTTCTTCTTTTGTATGTTTTGTATAAAAATGATTACGCTACTAATCGCTTTTATTACTAATTTATTAAAATTCAAAGTTAGTTTATTAGGTACTAATTAACCTGATCTCACTGAATTTATTATTCTAATGTATCTTATATTCTGATTATGATTGTAGTAACACTGATCTATCTAAGACATATTGATCAGTGTTAAAACAATCACATAATCAGATGATAATAAATGATCACTTAGATTCTAAGTGATAATTACATGAAGAAGAAATCAAATAATCTGTTGATTTCGTATTCAATTTTGATTAAACATGACAAACATGAAGGAGATAATTTATTGGGTATAAACCTTCACCAACTTGCCGACTCCCACATACGATCGCCGAAAGAAACTCGAACTGAAACAGATAGTTTTGAAGTTGGATCAGTGTTCCAAAGTTACGATATGATCATTTTATAAGATCTCCAAGGTGAGGTCACATTGATCCTGTTTTAGTGTAAAATTTGAATAGTCTTCAAATTAAAAAATGATACATAATAATAATTAAAAAGTATTGCCAAGCTTTAATAATATAATAATTAAGTCTATAAATTGCTTTTAGTATTTTATTTAAACTCTTTTCAGTTTCCATGAAGGGAGCTAGAAATATATTGTCCCTCCCAAATCAAAATTGCTTTTAATCTAAAAGAAATTAATATGTTCCTAAAACCAATCTATGGATTTCTCTTGCCTTTGGGACGATCTACTTCGGTTTCTTACTTCAAATTAACAATAGATATTCATCAACATGAAGCTATAATATCAATTCAATCTAAAACGAAAACCCTTTTAGATTCATATCTTAAATGCTTCAAAACTGAATTGTTGGATCAAAGTTTAAATTTCCCTCTCTCCTGTCAAAAAAAAATCCCTATTCTATCTGACCCAATCGAAGGAGAAGCTGGGGTATCACGCGAATTACGTAATCGGCTGGAGAGCAGTACGTCACACGAATTTTCGTTCCTATGTGAAGAGCCAACCTTATCTTATTCTATTAACCTTGGGTTTATAGTAATAGGCTGTCTGAAGAACAACATATCGCCGCTCCGGTGCAACAATGACGCAAATGTAAAAATTGAAATTTCTACTACACGGGAGCTTGGCAGCAAGGCTTCTAGATTGGCCACGATATCGCGCGAAGTCGAAAAAGTCGAGTCAATCTTTGGTGATCATTTCAATTGCCGCAAAGATAAATCGCCAAAAACGGCTTGAAATGCCTAAACGCTTAAATCATGGCCTAACCAGTATCGCACGTCTTCTAATATTCTTCACTAAGTTAAGCACCTTCAGGCGCAGTCAGTATTTGGGAGGGTGACCACCAAACATCGCACCTCACAGTGGTGTCGGAAGAAAAAAAAATATTAAAAAAACTCTGTAGTATTTGTATCTAACCACTTTATTTTTTTAAAAAATCTTTTGTTTTTGTGCTGGTTATGCAGCTGTGTATTCTAGATTTCAAACGCCTCGCGAGCAGATGGATTTTTTTGGGTCTTGGCTTTATTGTTTTTATTCTGTTTTCTGAATAAAGTCAGGGCAATTATTATTTATTTCTTTTATTTTATTTATTCCTTTTGGAAGCGAAATTAAGTTAGCCTCTAGAAATACTTCATTTAAGAGATCTACAAATTGTATTAATTTTAAAGTAGGGTCGTTATTTTATGACCACCATGTATTTGGAGGAACTTGCTATTACTTCCAATTTTTTGGTTAAAATCCATATATTTTGGGGGATTGCGTAACCCATGGAACCCTACAATGTCAGCACTACCACCATCGGTTCTATCCAAAACAATGGACATGTGAAGTAAAACGCACGTAATTTAGTATTAATTTATTTAATAAATTAAAATTGTTCTCTGATCGGATCGTCAGAGTTTAATTTCAAAGACTGATTATAGTTCCAGTGCACCATTATAAAAAATATTTGTCATTAGCATATTAGCATAATTTTCAAAAGAATGCACCGATAAACGATTGGAAAAAGTTTTTATTGAGAATTTGCCTAGTAAATTTTGTACCTCTGAAATCGACGATAAAAAAAATCGTAATTTAATAATATATAAATTCTCATCATATTTAATAATTTAATAATATACTCATTCATTATTTAGGGTAGAATATTTCTGATAACAGGTAGATCTTTTAAAAAATAAAACCAAATATGAGCAAGAAACGAGAGAAAACGCACCGATGATTGATTTGATCACTTCGTCACCCTCCCAAATACTGACAGCACCCGAAGGTGCTTAACTTCCGTGAAGGAAGTTGATAAAGTCTGTCTGTCCTCGCTTGGCACATGTGGCAAACCTAAAATCACTACCCACGGCAGGAAAAGCAGTGGCGAGTGCAGGGTATCGGGTATCTAATAGAAGTGAGATAACCATCTTTATGGCTTTTTCGCCACTGTTTTTTCTGCTGTGGGTACTGATTTTAGGTTTGCCACTCGTGCCAAGCGAGGACAGACAGACTTTAATCGATATGCCAGCTAAACCATGATTTTCGGCGACTTTTTTTTAGCGGCGATCGCCAAAAATAACACCGTTGTTTCTTGTCTCGACTTTGATTTGGCTACCAATCTAACTTGTTGCCAAGCTACTGAACGGTAAATATTTACCAAGTTGCATTTGCGTCATTGTTGCACCGGAGAGGCGATCTTGAATTTTCAAGTCATTGTGCCGGTAATTTTAGGTTTGGCCCCCCTGGGTCATTCCATTTCAAGTGGTCCAAAAAAAGTAAAATTGGTTGCTCGACCATTTTTAAAAAATCTGAAATTTTTTGTACATCAACCCTAACCTAAAAGAAGATCAAAACAACCATTATTTTTAATTTAACCTATTTTGCTTGTCCGCAGCAGCCATGCAAATTTCGACGTTTTAGCGGTTTTTGCTAATTTAAGCGTTTACGGAATTGGAAATATCTCCCCTTTAAAATCTCCAAATCAAATGGGGTTTGAAGCAAAATTGTTTAGAATAAAAAGTTCTAAAAGACTAGAGCAAGTATATTTTTCTAAAATAAACCCTTAGGGGTGAAATTTTAGTTTAAAGTTGAAATTTTTTTAAAAATACCTGCCCACTTTAAGAAGATTTTTTTATAAGAAGGAAACCTGTCAAGGCACCAATATTTTTTTTATTAATAGTCCAAATACATTTTAGGTCATATGCAAAGTTTTGGATCTGAGCCTCAATTTGTCTTTATTTAAAAAAATCTTAAAGTCGAAGATTTGTCAAACTTTGCAATTTTGAGGGTTAAATATCTCTGGTGGGGGACCAGTTAAAAATTTTAAAATGGTTCATTCTAGAGTACTATATATTAGTGTTAAGCTCAAGAAGTTCATAGGAGGAGATTTGACTACAAGCCGAGGTATGATTTTTACAAGGTGCCCCCAAATGTCGCAAAATTTGGAAGTTAAGGATTTCTACAAAATTTGTCTGTTTTTAAGAGAACTTTTTTATAGGAAGGAAACCATTCAACACAACACATATTTTTATACAAATAGTCCAAATGTAATTCAAGTTACACGCAAAATTTGAAACCTGAAACTTGGTTTTTCTTTGCTTAAAAAAATCCCAAAATCAACGATTTGTCAAGAATTTCACTTTTTTAGAGTGATATCTCTCTGAAGGAGCAGGAGATAAAAATTTGAAACTTTGTCATCTTAGAGTATATTATGGTAGTGTTATGCCCTAAAAGTTTCAAGATGGAGGATTATTTGGCTACAAACATAGAAATGGCAAGGATGATATTAAACTTTTTTTTTGTTGAAGTGATTAATTTACTTTACAATTATTTTGTAAATTTTATTAATGTTTTATTACTTTTTAATTTTAATGATACAAAATACAGCAATATAGAAAAGCTTAGCAATGAACTTTATGAATTAAAATCTTTATCTCTATTTTTTACCAAACATATGTTAAAGTTGGGCTTGATATAAGTAATTATATTAACTAGTTAACCTTAGCATTCAGCCATTGACAATCTTTACAACCTGAGAGACGGAGAGGGAACAAGACCACCGCGATGAGAATTGTTTTATTGCATACTGCAAACCTGCACCAAGATCGGAAGAACATTTTGATTCACCAATGTGTTTTGTTGTTGTACCCATGTTTTTTTTATTAGTCGCAAGTTCATGTTAAAAAATGGATTGTGATGTGGGTCAACTTATCAGAGAAAATTGTCACAAGTCTGTTTAGGGGACATCCATAAATTACATGAGGTCAAAAAGGGGGGAGGGGTTTGGAAAAATCTCACCAAGGGGGGAGGATGGTATCTCACGTCAACTTTTTAAGTTAGAAATTATTCGATTTTCTTTGTTTTTTAAGTATGAGAAAGGAAAATAATTTTTATAAAGTTGTAGGTAAATCTCACGCGGGGGGAGAAGGGGGGTCCAGCAAAATCTCACCAAGGGGGGAGGGGGGATTCAGATTTTGGAAAAAACACCTCACGTAATTTATGGATGTCCCCTTATGGCCCAGTAACTCTTGAGGTTAATCGGTTAAGTGAACTAAGGGAAGATCATCAAAATTTGATTGTTCTAAGGATCAATAAATCTGTCAAAAATACATGCAAATATCATGAGAAAAAGTATTTGTTAAAATATCATAATCTCTTTGGCAATACTTGCTCGGATCCACTAAAAATTCATAAAAAAAGCTATTACCAAAGGACTTAATGAAATTAAAATAGAGCATTTAAAAAGAGAAAAGATACCCGGATAAAGATATCCTCCATCTTGAAACTTTTAGGGCATAACACTACCATAATATACTCTAAGATGACAAAGTTTCAAATTTTTATCTCCTGCTTCTTCAGAGAGATATCACTCTAAAAAAGTGAAATTCTTGACAAATCGTTGATTTTGGGATTTTTTTAAGCAAAGAAAAACCAAGTTTCAGGTTTCAAATTTTGCGTGTAACTTGAATTACATTTGGACTATTTGTATAAAAATATGTGTTGTGTTGAATGGTTTCCTTCCTATAAAAAAGTTCTCTTGAAAACAGACAAATTTTGTAGAAATCCTTAACTTCCAAATTTTGCGACATTTGGGGGCACCTTGTAAAAATCATACCTCGGCTTGTAGTCAAATCTCCTCCTATGAACTTCTTGAGCTTAACACTAATATATAGTACTCTAGAATGAACCATTTTAAAATTTTTAACTGGTCCCCCACCAGAGATATTTAACCCTCAAAATTGCAAATTTTGACAAATCTTCGACTTTGAGATTTTTTTAAATAAAGACAAATTGAGGCTCAGATCCAAAACTTTGCATATGACCTAAAATGTATTTGGACTATTAATAAAAAAAATATTGGTGCCTTGACAGGTTTCCTTCTTATAAAAAAATCTTCTTAAAGTGGGCAGATATTTTTAAAAAAATTTCAACTTTAAACTAAAATTTCACCCCTAAGGGTTTATTTTAGAAAAATATACTTGCTCTAGTCTTTTAGAACTTTTTATTCTAAACAATTTTGCTTCAAACCCCATTTGATTTGGAGATTTTAAAGGGGAGATATTTCCAATCCCGTAAACGCTTAAATTAGCAAAAACTGCTAAAACGTCGAAATTTGCATGGCTGCTGCGGACAAGCAAAATAGGTTAAATTAAAAATAATGGTTGTTTTGATCTTCTTTTAGGTTAGGGTTGATGTACAAAAAATTTCAGATTTTTTAAAAATGGTCGAGCAACCAGTGCTGGACCACTTGAAATGGAATGACCCCCCTTTGAAGGTCAGTTTTCGATATGTACACTAATTATCGATAAAAGACATCTTAAAGAAATTTCAGCGGGTCAGTGACCTTTCACCCTTAAACTGTGATGAAATATCTCGCAGAATCTGGAATTTGAAAGAATTTGGGATAAAAATCCAGTCCTCGCCGGCCGTTTGTTCTTTTCAGAGAAATGACCGTATTTGGCGCTTTAAGCACAATTAAAATTAAAGTATCG
This sequence comes from Tetragnatha montana, assembly GCA_963680715.1. Classification (NCBI taxonomy): domain Eukaryota; kingdom Metazoa; phylum Arthropoda; class Arachnida; order Araneae; family Tetragnathidae; genus Tetragnatha; species Tetragnatha montana. The sequence continues at coordinate 43,927,129 of OY796684.1, forward strand.
TTTTTTCGGTGATTAAATCTCAAACTAGACATCTATAAGTGTATCATATTCAATTTTTGTGAAAATGGAATGGTAATTTAGAGAATAATTGAAGTTTGAAAAAAGTTCGGAATTCGACCCCGAAACACAACTCCGAATAAAGCTAATAACCCCTTATTAAATAATAAATTTTTTTCGAATTTTTTTAATAACAATATAAGGTTATGGCAAGGTTTTTCCAGAATTACGGGTTGCCATGGCGATTCTTACGTCACACAGGAATTTTGGGAACCGAAACGAATATACTGACGCTTATAGGAAAATACTCTATTTTATTGGGAAAAGAGAAATTCGAAATTTGAAAATGATGGAACTCACAATAAAGTGTCTTACATCGTTGGAAAGATAATTTTTGGCAGATTAAGAATGTGCAATTCATTAAGGGGTTTTTCCTATATTTCGGGATTTATTACAGGATAACGAAAAACACGAAACTTGGGAATTCATCCTCACGTTTTATCAGAAATCGTCTGAAATTTTAAAATGTTGATCCCACAAAATTTACCGATTGAAAATTCATTGAAAGTTAAAAAATAAATAATTCATGGAGTACCCCTTCAAAGCTCTTGGCGTACCCCCGGCACTGAGACCCCCGGTTGAGAAACACTACTCTAATGTGTTTTAGAACAAGTTAACGCTTTTTAAAATTTGTTTTTCAATAGCATATTCTTAAAGAGGACCTCAAAATGTACAACATATCCAAATTTCATACAATTTAATACATTCTATTTGGGTAGAATTCCAAAAGAAGTCGGGATTTCGGGTAAAAAACACAATTCCAAAAAAAGCCCAAAAAGTGGTATCACTCAACGCAACGCACTTACATTCTTTGATGAAAAAAGAAACACAATTTTTTAATGACAAGGACAGTTTGTTTGAAATAGTTATTATTAAAAAAATACTAATTGTCGGGTTGTTTTTTGTGTTTAATTTCACAATTTCACCCCTAACCTACACACCAACTGCAACTTCAACTACCAGTGAATTGAAGCGAGAAAAATGACGAGGCGCACGCAATTCAAGTAAGTAAATCTTTTCTTAATTAAAGTTTGATGTGCTGTTCTTAATGTTCATGTGATTTAGACTATAGTATAGCAAGTTAACCAAGGCCTGTAAATGTAAACAAAAGATTTGATTGAAAATATTCATTACATAAAGCACGCAGCAATATGTTTGTCATTTGTTTTCTACATCAGTTTCATTAAAATTACGCCAAATTGAATTATTTTTAATGATCCATAAATATACGAGATTTAAGTGGGTATTCCAGTTTTTAGGTTGCTGTATAAGAGTAAATCTTGGTTTGATTCTGCTGTTGTATCAATTACAAAATGAATATTATCATTCAGTTATGTTTTTATTTACGGGTCTTTCAAAACTCGTTTTCTGGATGACCCTTGTACTACTGTATGTCCCAGCACTTAAACCCTTCTCCATTTTAACACGGTAGTATAGAACTACAAGGAGGAGCAAAAAGCCAGGCACCTTGACCATGGGCGTCATTTAGGGGGGGGCCAGGGGGGGGCAATTGCCCCCCCCAAGGTTTCCACTTTTAAGTGAAAAATTGCTGAGAGTCCCTTGAAAATTTTGTAACTTCCACAAGGAGCATCAGATTTAACTCAAAAAGTCCCAAAAGGAGTTAAAGCACTACTTTTGAGGGTCAAATTTCAAAACTTTCTAGGGGAGAATCCCCAATCCCCTCCTGACCTCTGATGTCTGTTATGCAATGTATCTTGAATTATGCAATGTGCCCTTGAAAATTCTGCAGCTTGCAAGAAGCAGTTTGCTTTGGGAACCAAAGAGTTTGAAGCCCCTAGGAGTCTGGTTTAAAGGGGAATTTTCAAAAATGTTAAGTATTTATTTAACTTCCGCCCCCCCTTGAAAATTTGACGTTTATTTATAACTTTTTTCCCTAGAAAATTCTATGCTTTACAAGGAACTGTTCTTTTTGGATGTAACCCAAAGGGCCTCAAAATGAGCTGAAACACTACTTTAAGAGGCAAATTTCAAAAATTTTCTGGGGGAGAATCCCCAGACCCCCCCTTTAAAATTTTTAAATATATATGAAGAACAGTATATTTCCCTTCAAAATTCTGCCGCTTACAACAAGCGGTTCCCTCTGGGTGCTCCCCAATGACGATGCAAATGAGATAAAACACTAGATTGAAGGTAAATTTTCAAAAACATTTCTGAGGGAGGACCTCCGGCTCCCCTTTATATTTTGATGTTTATTTGTAACTTTTTTCTCTAGAATATTATATGGTTTACAAAGGACTGTTCTCTTCGGATGTTACTTAAATGTTGTAAAAATGAGGCAAAATTTCAAAATTTTTCTGGGGGTGACCCCAGACCCCCCATTTTTACTTAGAGCTCATGATGTTGTGTCACCCCCCCCCCAAAAAAAAAGTCTGATTACGGCGTGGCTCAGCCCCACATAAAAAAAATCTTTGCCCCCCCCCAACCAAAAACTGAAATGACGCCCCTGACCTTGACCAAAGGTCCAACCCTGTATTATTCTATTTGCAGGCTCCTGAAAAGTCCCCCATATATGACAGGGTTCCCAGGGTCCTTAAAAGTCCGTGAATTTTTTTCTCTTAAAATTAAGTCCTTGAAAAATGCGATCGGTTCACTTCTGTTAGTCCTTGCTAAATATCGCCCGGTTCTTTTAGACAACAGAAAGTAGAAATATTCATAAATAATTTCAAACTCCTGAATTAAAATGTTTAATTAAATCAATAACTATTCAGTTTATTAATAAAAAATTTGTTGATATTTGGATATATTTAGCGATTTGGATATTGGTGATATTTAGCAGGGACTTAACGGAATTGTACCATGCGATCCTTGAATTTTGAATCCACTTCGGCCACCTTTCGCTGATTCATCTAAATTTCCTTTCCGCAGTTACCGGCGATGTTTGAAATGCTCCAATCACAAAAATACGATAGTAACACCCTCTACATCGGTTCCACTAGTGAACCAACTAGATCAGTGGTTCCCAACAGGTGGTCCGCGGACCACTGGTGGTCCATGAGGCCATCCGAGGTGGTCCGTGGGAAGGTTCATAAACTCATCCAAAAAATGTGTGGAAATTTTAAAAAAAAATAGTTTTTCTTATATCACACAATCCAGGAAGTAGTAAAAAAAACATACATGCAAAAAACCATCCATGCAAAAATCATACGTCTCATAAACAAAAAAAAACTTAGTTTCTCTTTCTCTCCTATGATTCATTTGCTCATTCCACTTTATTCAACTGTTATATACTACAAAGTAGAAACGAAAGTTAAATTACAGTAGTAAATAAAATGGAAAAAGTTTTGAATTATAAGTGAGAAAAAAAGCAGAGGAAGTATGTGGGCTAAGATATTCACTCTATACAGGTTGTCCCGTAAATGATGTGTCACACTTCTAGGGGGGATTGTAGACACCTAGACGAGTCAGAATCACATAGGATTTGGGGTCCCAGACCCAATCCCTGGGAGTTAAAAATGGAGCGACACCCCAAAACAAGTATGGAAAAATTCAATTTGTAGAAGAACTACTATTGGTAAAAATGTAATTATGGTCTCAAATTTTGTGGTTTAATATGATCTTCAAAATTATCTTGACAGTTTTCAATTTAAATTTTTTTTATTACGAAAAAAAGTTAAAAAACAACAAAAAAATGTGAAAAATATGCCAAAACTTTTTTTTGTTTTCCGAAATCATTTCTTTTGATTTGATAATCTGAAAGAACATAATTAATTAACCTTAATTCCAAAGTTTCACGTAAATAGCATCAGTATTAAACGCTTGAGAGCCTGTTAAAGTTAGTTTTATGGGAGCAAAAACGGCTTTGGAAAACGAACATTTAGGGAGATTCTACAAGTTACGGATAGATGCTCGCCAAATTTCCCAACATTATTTGCGATACGAGATTCCTCGCCAACCTACGCTTCTAAAGTCTGTCTGTCCTCGCTTGGCACATGTGGCAAACCTAAAATCACTACCCACGGCAGGAAAAGCAGTGGCGAGTGCAGGGTATCGGGTATCTAATAGAAGTGAGATAACCATCTTTATGGCTTTTTCGCCACTGTTTTTTCTGCTGTGGGTACTGATTTTAGGTTTGCCACTCGTGCCAAGCGAGGACAGACAGACTTTACAGATTATTCAATCTTCCTTGGCGATGGGTGGCCTTAGTTTTCGGATCGTCACTAGAAGTCTAAAAGGTAAATGTATTCAAGCTATCAAATCAGACATTTAAGAAAAAATTGTTACTATACCTAAGAAAATAGGCAATGTTTGTTTAGCAAAAGGGATAGTTACAACCAGGGGGGGCTCATCTGGCTCTCCGATTACTTTCAGCCAGGATGACGTAATCGGCTGGAAGGCGTTGAAGTTTTGACAGGAGTGACCAATCAGGGTTACATAGGGAAATCGCGGACCTTCTTATAGGGATTTTCTTACGTAGAAGGGAGTAATATAAGACGCGGAAGGGAAAATATAGACTTGTGAACTTGCCTAAGCAACAAATCATATATTTAAATGTCAATACTTGTGATCTATATGGGGGCATTCAATTTTGTAATTTCTGATGGGTTAAAACTGATTAAAATTTTTCATTGAATTAAATTATGAGTATCTTGTTTTCCTTCTCATAAGCAACTTAAAGAAAAAGTTTATAGCTCACCAAATAGTGGATTAAATACAAACTATGAAATTTAAAACTGATTCCTATGCATAATTACGGAGGATCATTACTTAAATCAATAGTGATCGATTTGTAACAATATTTTAAAAGTTAAACAAATTCCCACTATCTCTATTTTAGAAAATTCTAAATACAAAGAAAATACCGTTTTTTAAAGCAGTATTTAGTTACAATCCGATACTTTTAGATCACTAAAAAATCCTCAAATTGTGAGCTATTTTTGGGTTCTTCTTTTGTATGTTTTGTATAAAATTGATTACGCTACTAATCGCTCTTATTACTAATTTATTAAAATTCAAAGATAGTTTATTAGGTACTAATTAATCTGATCTCACTGAATTTATTATTCTAATGTATCTTATATTCTGATTATGATTGTAGTAATACTAATCTATCTAAGACATATTGATCAATGTTAAAACAATCACATAATCAGATGATAATAAATGATCACTTAGATTCTAAGTGATAATTACAAGAAGAAAAAATCAAATAATCTGTTGATTTCGAATTCAATTTTGATTAAACATGACAAACATGAAGGAGATAATTTATTGGGTATAAACCTTCACCAACTTGCCGACTCCCACATACGATCGCCGAAAGAAACTCGAACTGAAACGGTTATAGTTTTGAAGTTGGATCAGTGTTCCAAAGTTACGATATGATCATTTTATAAAATCTCCAAGGTGAGGTCACATTGATCCTGTTTCAGTGTAAAATTTGAATAGTCTTCAAATTAAAAAATGATACATAATAATAATTAAAAAATATTGCCAATCTTTAATAATACATAATCATTAAGTCTATAAATTGCTTTTAGTATTTTATTTCAACTCTTTTCAGTTTCCATGAAGGGAGCTAGAAATATATTGTCCCTCCCAAATCAAAATTGCTTTTAATCTAAAAGAAATTAATATGTTCCTAAAACCAATCTATGGATTCCTCTTGCCTTTGGGACGATCTACTTCGGTTTCTTACTTCAAATTAACAATAGATATTCATCAACATGAAGCTATAATATCAATTTTATCTAAAACGAAAACCCTTTTAGATTCACATCTTAAATGCTTCAAAACTGAATTGTTGGATCAAAGTTTAAATTTCCCTCTCTCCTGTCAAAAAAATCCCTATTCTATCTGACCCAATCGAAGGAGAAGCTGGGGTATCACGCAAATTACGTAATCGGCTGGAGAGCAGTACGTCACACGAATTTTCGTTCCTATGTGAAGAGCCAACCTTATCTTATTCTATTAACCTTGAGTTACAACTTATTTTTTCTTAAGTCTCTGTTTTGTTAAGTTCAATAAACATTTATCTTCTAGACTTCTGTGACGGTCTGAAATCGAAGGCAAAAATTTAAGTAAATTAATTAATTTACTAATTTTTTTTCAAAATAATTCCCATCCCATGAAAAAGTGAACCACCATGCCAACTTTGAACCAATTGTAAAAGAAAGTTTGATGGTTGATTCTTATAGGAAATTTTCCGTAGAAAACGATGGTGAAAAGTCTACCGAGCTACGACGTGTCCTTTAGCCAATATGGTGGATTTTCCAAAATGGCGGCCGCTTATTTTACACATTTTATTTTTTATGTTATTACGTATAAAAACATATATTTTTTGCATAACATAAATTATTCTCCATTAAATTACCTATAAAATGGTATATTTACCAAGATTGTGAGATATTTAGAACCTAATAAAATAATTTTCAAAATGGCTCCCGCATATTTCAAACTTGGCGGAAAATGGATATTTTTGAATTCCAACCCCCCTTTAGGATTATTTACCCTTAAATATTGGTAAATTATGATTATTCTGCTAATATATTAATTAATAACATATAAAACTTCTAATTCTGAAGAAAATACACGAATTTAAAGCAAACACATATTTTTAATTTTGACTATTTATTCTGATTATTACAACATTTTCCAACATTCACTTTGATTTTATATATACAAAACACTATTTTCTTTGAACAAGTCATAATATTATAATATTTCTAAATAATATAATGAATTTTAGGTTAATGAAAATTAAATTTATTCAATTATTAAAACTTAAATTTAATTACTTTAATTTTATTTTCGCTAAGTTATTAATAAAAAGCTGGTTAAAAAAAGTTGGTCAGATGAGGAAATCGAGAAAATCACAGCTTGCTAAATATACAGGGTGTCCCGTAAACGATGTGTCACACTTCTAGGGGAGATAGTAGACACCTAGACGAGTCAGAATCACATAGGACTTAGGGGTCCCAGACCCAATCCCAGGGAGTTAAAAATGGAGCGACACCCCAAAACAATTATTGAAAAATTCAATTTGTAGAAGAACTACTATTGGTAAAAATGTAATTATGGTCTCAAATTTTGTGGTTTAATATGATCTTTAAAATTATCTTGGCAGTTTTCACTTTAAAAATTTTTTTATTACTAAAAAAGTTAAAAAACAGTAAAAAAATGTGAAAAATATGCCAAAACTTTATTTTGTGTTCCGAAATCCTTTCTTTTGATTTGATAATCTGAAAGAACATAATTAATAAACCTTAAGTCCTAAGTTTCACGTAAATACCATCAGTATTGAACGCTTGAGAGACTGGTAAAGTTAGTTTTAGGCGTTTAAAATCGACTTCGGAAAACGAACGTTTAGGGAGAATCTACGAGTTTCGGATAGATGTCTGCCAACTTTCATTCCTCGCCCGATTTGGCGAGACAGGAGATGAGTATGAAAATATCTGAAATGCAACAATTGAACAATTTGGCGCGATGAAAATTTCAAAAGCGTAAAATGTTGATTCCTAATCCTTATTATTTTTAGGAAACAAGAGATTAATTAATTTAATTAAAAAATTTTTTGAACATAAAGAACAAACTTTATTTTACTATTGATTTTTAGGAACTATCGATCTTAAAAATCAATAGTATGAATTGTTAGAAATTATCTGATACTATCGATAGTTTTTTATTCAATCAATAGTTGTGTTGGTTTTACAAATGTATCAATCATGCAAACAGCATTACTACTTATTGCTTTTAATGAGAAAAACTGTACATTTGATAACTTAGGTAAAAAAAACAGAAGAATCTATTATTTACAAACATGGTTCGTAAAATATCTTATGTACACATAGTTTTTGTGGTTATTTTCCATCATTATACCCCCGCACTGGGAGTCGGTGGATCCTCAATCGCTAGGTTCATGATTTCGGGTTGCGATACAAGGGTGGTTCCTATTAATTAAAGAATGATATAATAAGCAAGTGGGTATGCAGGGTCTCCCCTCAACTTCCGATATAAGAAATTTGCAAAATAAAAGAATGCAGGTTATTGAAAGTTATAAAAAACCTAAGATTTTGGTTATCGGACGGTGAGTGGATAGCCCTCATACACTTTGCTTATTCCCATTGACATCTCTCGATTAATAGAAACCAACCTTGTATCGCAATTTGAAATCACGAACCCAGCGATCGAGGATTCGCCAACTGACCTATCCTAGTACAGGGGTATAATGGAAAATAACGACAAAAACTATTTACAAAATGTGTTCAAAGTTGGCATGGTGGTTCACTTTTTTATGGGATAATAATTTTTTTGAAAACAATTAGTAAATTATTAATAAATTAAAGTAAATTAATTTACTTAAATTTTTGCCTTCGATTTCAGACCTTCACAAAAGTCTAGAAGATAAATGCTTATTGAACTTAACAAAACAGAGACTTAAGAAAAAAATAAGTTGTAACTATCCCTTTTGCTAAACAAACATTGCTTATTTTCTTAGGTATAGTAACAATTTTTTCTTGAGGGTCTGATTTGATAGCTTGAATACATTTACCTTTTAGACTTCTAGTGACGATCCGAAAACTAAGGCCACACATCGCCAAGGAAGTTTGAACTATCTGTAGAAGCGTAGGTTGGCGAGGAATCTCGTATCGCAAATAATGTTGGGAAATTTGGCGAGCATCTATCCGTAACTTGTAGATTCTCCCTGAACGTTCGTTTTCCGAAGCCGTTTTTGCTCCCATAAAACTAACTTTACCAGGCTCTCAAGCGTTTAATACTGATGGTGTTTACGTGAAACTTTGGTTTTTTATTACTTTTTTCGTAATAAAAAAATTTTAAATTAAAAATTTAAAAAACTGCCAAGATAATTTTGAAGATCATATTAAACCACAAAATTTGAGACCATAATTACATTTTTACCAATAGTAGTTCTACAAATTGAATTTTTCAATACTTGTTTTGGGGTGTCGCTCCATTTTTAACTCCCAGGGATTGGGTCTGGTACCCCAAATCCTATGTGATTCTGACTCGTCTAGGTGTCTACTATCCCCCCTAGAAGTGTGACACATCATTTACGGGACACCCTGTATACGACAGCTAGTAGATTGTAACAAATCAACACCTAAAATCCTATTATGTAACAGATAGAGGACGGTTGATTCACCATTTACCATGGACAAAACAGTGAACTTTCAACGAAACTACTCTACTCTTCTCTACGTAAATTATGTAACTAAAAAATATGGCAAAGCAACTATTGTGTTTGATGGTTATAAAAATCCAAAATCAACCAAGTCGAAGGCACATAGAAAAGACTGCAAACGGTCCAAAAGTAAATTTTGTTAAAATATACAATGGATATCTCCATAAAGAAGGACATTTTCTTTCAAACAGTGATAATAAACAAGCCTTCATAGATCATCTATCAAAAAAGTTAGTTGAATCTGGATGTATTACCAAACATGCAGAAGACAATGCAGATGTCATAATGGTAACTGAAGACCTCGCATCTGCACTGAATCAACCGACAGGGCTGTTATTGGTGAGGATACTGATCTTCTGGTGTTACTAATCCATCATATGAACCCTAAGTCCTGTGACTTATTTTTAATACCTGAACCGAAAAAAAACTTCAAAGAATTTAGTCACAACATAAAGGAAATTCAAGAGAAACTTGGAAAGGATGTTGGTTCCAATATCCTTTTTGGCCACGCTATGCTTGGATGCGACATTACCTCTAAACCATTTGGCTTAAGAAAAGTGATAGTCTAAAGTTAATTTCAAAAAACGAGGACATCGAAAATCAATGTGCTATTTTCAAAATACCCGGAAAAACCAAAGAAGAAATCCAGACTGCGCTGGCAATAGAGCAATGACATCTCTCTACGGGGGTAGAGTGGGAGACTCTTTAAATGACGTATAAGACTGCAAACTTTCATAACAAAAGCTACAAAATCAACAGTCCAAGTAAAACCAGAAGTATTGCCTCCAACAATAGATTCTAATAACTTTCACTGTTTAAAAGAGTTTATCATCAAGTAAAGCAATGGATAGGTATTTCCATGGATCCATGTAATTGGGAATTACGGGAAGGAGGTTGAAGGCCTATAAAGATAGAAAGCGCACCTGCTCCAGAACATCTTAAGAAATTTGTCAATAAAAAATTAAAATTAAAATATTAGCCAATGTGCTACCGCACACTGTATATTATGCAGAAAACAAGGAACAATATATACAAGTGCTTGTAGCGACTGTAGAGGTGTTAGCTAGAGACCCTTTATATAGAGAGACTGGACAATGAACGATTTGCCTCCATTTTAGTTACAAACTGAATGGATCTCCATAGACTGTAATGCTAATTCATCCGCCTAAAACTCTTTTTATTGCACAAAAATCAAAGCGAAAACTATACCAAAAATTTCAACAATTCATTCTGAACACGAATTGATGTTCTTTATTTTGTTAATAATTATTTTTATCTTAAAAAATGCATTTTAAAAAATCAAAGTGATTGTTTGGTTGCCACAGGTATTATTTGGCACGCTTTCGCTCTTTTCGAGGAGAAATAATGAAACAAAATTTTTATGGACTAGTAGCCAGAAAACTAGTCTCAACTCTTCTATCTATTTGTATTACTTTGTTTTTAATTTCGTATCCAAATAGATGGTTAACTAGTCTTGGTAGCCAACGACAGATGCCAATGAAGTCACCAACCAGTTAAACAATAAAATATTTAGTTTTTTGAATTTATTTGGCAATATTTATGAAAGAAAGAAAACAAATAAATTTTTAATAACTTATTTGTTTACATTTTAACTCTTCTTTTGGTATTTTTCAAAACTTTTAACAGCATTTTCCACGATTTTCAACATTTCGTAATGTTAAAGTATAGGAAAGTTGTAACTAAAATGGCGGAAATACCGATTATACCGGTGAGCCGTTGTCCAGTCTCTCTATATATAGGGTCTCTAGTGTTAGCTGCTGCAATACTGGATATATAGATATGGAAGATGATTAAAATATTTCGTAAAAATATAATTACACAAAATATCTTTTAAAAACTTAATGAAGGTTACTTTTTACTAAGAACTCGCGATATTAAAATTAAAATAATTAAATTTGAGTTTAATTATTTGAATAAATATAATTTTCATTAATATAAATTCATTATATTATTTAGAAATATTATTATTTGTTCAAAGAAAATAATGTTTTGCATGCATAAAATCAAAGTGAATGTTGGAAAATGTTGTAATTAATCAGTTTAAATAGTCAAGATTAAAAATATGTGTTTGCTTTAAATTTGTGTATTTTCTTAAAAATTAAAAGTTTTATATGTTATTAAGGCTACAGTGGACACTAAAAAAATTTTTTTTTAATTTTTAAAAGAATTTCTCAAAATTTTTTCTGTTAATATGTTAGATGAATGCTCAAGCTAAGCTCAGAAAATTTTTTTTTTGAAAAAAAAGTAATTAATTTTTTAATTAATTAAAATTTTTTGAAAAAATTCATAGAATTTCAAAATGCTCCAGTCGTTCCAATTTTTTAAATATCTTTGATTTTTTTCTTGATTTCTCATATTTAGACACTCATTAATAAATCATGGACAGCAATGAAACATTATAAATGATACTTTAGAAACAATGAGCAAAAAATGTACCCATACTAGGAATTTTCAGAGAAAAATGACATTTTTTATAAAAAAAGATAAATATTTCAATTTACAGAACTATTATCATATTGGTGTCATCCAATTTACTTTTATACTTTTAAAACGAGAAAATACAGAGAATTTTTAAGCTGTACGAGGAAAATAGAAACGACTGGAGCATTTCGAAAATCATGTTCGAAGCAATTTTTTGATTTTGAGAAAAACAGCTTTTTATATTTAAAAAGATAATAAATAATTTTTAGCACAAAATTGAATCACAAGATTATACATTTAGTATAAAAGAACTCTAGAATAACATATATATTGCCTAGGTTTTTTTCATAGAGGACAGTTATTTAATTTGTAAGTATTAATGTTTATGAAAATTATCTACGTGTGAAGGTAAAAACCTTGTATAAAACATCAAGACTTTTTTTTAAAAATTGTAATTATGGTATTTATGTAAAATATAACCAATATATGCTAGTTAATTGTTAGAAGAAAGTTTCAAAGATGTGGGTAAAAATAAAAAGCACTAGAAGACCGACGAAATGTTGATAATATCATTAAAAATTTCCTTTAGAATAAACAAGAAAACTGTACTAATGATGCATCAATATGACAAAATATACTTAATTTAACTTATATTTATTAAAAAATAAATATTAATCAGTATTTAAATGTTTTAACAAAATGAACACAAGGAAAACACACGTATATTGTAATTTTTAAGATAACACACACCTTCGTGAAATTCAACAAATTGGCTTTCATTACAATTTTTTATTTGGAGGCTTGGAGTTTTTAAATTGACTTATGGGATTCCTCAGAACCATATTCCTGCACACAAATAGATGATAAATGAGTAATCTTTGATTATAATCCAAAGATTAAATAAACTTGTAAATTATTCTTGATCGTTCACTCATTGTCAAAGTGAGTCCTGATAAGACCTCACAATGAATTTATGTAAAAGTAATGTATTAACTTCAACATTCATGATGCTGCAGTGCAGTCCAATAAAATGACACATTGTTTTTATAATGTAAAATTTATAGTCCATAGTTCTGTGGCACTTCAAATATACCCACAGGCAGGTGAAAGGGATTACAGATAACAAAGACTCCTAGGGTTGAATAAATTGTTCATAATTTTGAGTGAACGTAGAAAATTTGGCTAATTGTTATTCACGGAAATAATAAACTTGTTTTGATTTCTTAGAAACACACAAAAAACTTTCTTCCAAGACTTTTCATAATCAATTGCCACTATCGTTTCGTTTCTGCTCACACTCCAAACACAAAGACATGCACATGAAAAATCAAAACAAAACTATCCAAATCTAAACAAAGATGGAAAAGAGTAGAAGTGAAAGTTTATAACATTCACTAAAGAAAAACTACTAAAAAAATCAAGTCTGAGGCCAAGTTGATAGCATAAACACTAAAACAGCTCTCGTATTCTGAGGCTCGCAAACGTAAACAAATGGGTGTGGCATCATAAAAATGTCTATATTGAACGAACCAATAAAGATATCAAAATAATTCTTTCACCAGACGATTCCTAAGGATTTGTTTGTTTTAAAAAGGTAATAATAAAAAAATCCAAATTTTCGTCGATTTTTCAGATTTTCAGTGTCCACTGTAGCCTTAAGTAAAATATATGCAGAATAGTCATAATTTACCGATATTTAAGGGTAAATAATCCTAAAGGGGGGTAGGAATTCAAAAATATCCAGCCATTTTGAAAATTATTTTATTAGGTTCTAAATATCGCACAATCTTGGTTAATATACCATTTTATAGGTAATTTAATAGAGAATAATTTATATTAGGCAATAAAAATAAGTATTAATATGTAAAAACATAAAAAATAAAAATGTGTAAAATAAGCGGCCGCCATTTTGAAAAATCCGCCATATTGGCTAAAGGACACGTCGTAGCTCGGTAGACTTTTCACCATCGTTTTCTGCGGAAAATTTCCTATAAGAATCAACCATCAAACTTTCTTTTACAATTAGTTCCGAAGCAAACCTTATTTTTCTTGGACTAATAGTTTATATCATATATGAAAGTACATTTAAGTTCTACTAAGTACCTGAGTACTACCATTTAAGTTTAACAAATGCACCACTCAACTCTCATTTTATAATGAGAGGTATTGTCGCTACAGCGCGCTGAATTACAGCTGTGTCTTGACTGTACAGAAACATGGGAATCGCTTTTCTTCAGAACGCTATAGCTCTAAAGCTAAAGCGTACACCGCTCTTTGTAAAATAAAACTTAAAATAAAAACTTAAAAATAATGTAAAATAAAAACTTTAAAAATAACCTTGATTTCTCTCTGATGAATTTTCCCACTATTATTTCCGCGGAATATCTGTGTCTTTACAGTAAGTGTTTTGATTTTTATATCTTTGCTTGCTACAGATCCCACTCTTTCACACCTAGTTATTTCATAACAGAATTAAATATACTGCTAAAAAACTGTAAATCGAAGGATGTTATTTTAATAGGAGATCTTAATATAGATATTTTGAAAAATGAGCCAGTTTCAGATGCTTATTTGGATTTTCTGTACGACAAGGGTTTCAAATCATGTTTAAATGTTCCAACCAGAGTAACTGTGAATACTGAAAGTTGCATTGATCACATTTTTATTAGATCGAAATCATTTCATATCAAAACTGGTTGTGTATTAAACAATTTAACAGATCATTATCCGATTATATGTAATTTAAGGGGACGCAGTACCATTGAAATGATGAAAATCGGTCAAAATTTCGAAAAAAAAAATTTTTGTTCCAAAATAATCTCCATATATTTTTCTTTAATTGTACAAAGTTTCGTAACCCTGCGCTTAAAATTAATGAAGTTACAGGGTGTCCCAAAAAAGACTGACGCATTTTAAAAATCAATAACTCGAAAACTAAAAAAGATAAAAATATGCGGTTTCTTGCATCCTACTCAAGGGGGCAGAGAATTTTCGTACCCAAAATTTCAAAATTTTAGTTCCAAAATGCATTTGTAGATGGCAGCACGAGAAGTTTTCCCGAAATTTAGGTATAAACTGTCAGCGGAATCCCTGCTATTGCCTTGTGGTAGGAAAATCGAAGTTGAGAGATAGAATCGATTTCAGAATCGAATTAAATTGCAATGCTTTAGCTAGTTGGTTGTTTGATTGATCTTTTATGGCACAGAGAAGAAATTGTTTGGATTTAATTCTAAATAATAAAATCTTTGGGAAATCGAACTTTGAGTTCTAATTGGAAATTATTTTTAAGGAATATTATAGAAAATTAGAACATGATTTCTGACGAAGGCTGCGCCATTAATTGTTTAATCTAGTGGGTTATACACATTTAACCGGAAACTTTTTTATTTAAAATTTCTATATGAAGCGTTTTTCACTGCTTTTTTTCAGAGGATGGTTATGTAAAATATTTTAAAGGGAAATCAAAGTTTTAGAATCTTTGAGATAACTTTTTATAGAGGGGATATTAAATTTGACTTGGTGTTTGAGAAAGGGCCCCGATCAGACTAAGTTACACTAAATTTAAACTACATTTATTTTCGGAATTAAATAAGTGGATGAATTTGGCAAGAATTTCAGTGGAAGTGCGGAACTCCTTTAAACTATTATTTTAGTGAAAATAGGGTTGGTTGGCTGAAAAATGATCTTTCGGAGTTAAACAGAATATATTTATATTTTTTTTTATTTTGGCATGCTGATTTTTCTATTGGGCTCAAGAAGAATCAGGATGTCAAAAAATAATAAATTTCATATTGTCTGTTTAACCCCATATGTTTATTTTACCCCACCCATCACTACTCGCATATGTAATGTACCCACATCTCTATCGAATTATGAGTAGGTTGGGGTGGGGAAAAATGGGTCTAGTGGGGTAAAATAGGTCTAGCTATTTTAACAGTTTATAGCCGCGTTCACAACAGCCAACCTGTTCAACCGGAGAAAGAGCTAAAGAAGTAGGGGAAAAGGGATCTCCGAAAACCAGTCGTGAGGAAATTTAATAGCCCGTTCACAAGAGCACTCGTCCTACCAGTAGAAAGAATCACGTGACAAGCGAGCGAGCTCGTAGATATGCGGGAAGCGAGCGAGAGCGCTGTCTACGAGAGTTGATCCAATTAAAACATTTCCTACTGCTATTGCCCAGGAGAGAATTTCCAACTGATAGTCAAGTGATTTATTCCCTGCGTAGGGAGAGCGGTGGAAGAAGAACCGGTTTTCTCTGCCTTTCGTCCGGTAGAATGGCTGTTGTGAACGCGGCTAATATTTATAAAATTTAATGTTTTTTTTGGCATACTGATTTTACTTGAGTCTCAATAAAAATAAGCATGCCAAAAACATTAAATTTTATAAATATAAACTGCTAAAATCCCTAGACATATTTTACCCCACTAGACCCATTTTCCCACCCAATATTAATGACCTACATCCGCCATAGAAACTTGCAAGTTTAATAGAAAACCCGGTAATCTAGGATATTCACTCGGAACACAATCACCCCTGTTATGTGCATCGCAGCACAAACTACCATATACTGTTCTTCTAAAGATCACCAATAATCTAAACTTCTCATTCCCTCAATAAACGTTTAAAGAATTCATTTGGATTTCACCTATTTAGAAAAAATTAATGCGTATTTAACAAAATCAAATTCAGTAATTTGAAAAATATTGGCTGAAATGAGAGATCCGTCTTAAGGGGAGGACCACGGTTTGGTTTAGTTGTCAAACTGATTCAAAGCGCAACCCAAATCTTAATATTTTCCTTAGATCGAATCTTAAATCATCCGAGAATCGAATACGATTCGTTCAGGATCGAACAACATTCGATTCTGTGAATCGGATTTTTAATCAAACTTTGGTTTTCCTGTCACAAGTTAAGTAACAGGGATTATTCCGATACCTTTTCCCTAAATCCCTCAAAAAATTCTTGTGCTGCCATCTAGTTAAAATTTTGGAACTAAAATCGAAAATTCTGGGATGAAAATTCTTTGGCCTAACAAGTAGGGGGCAAGAAACCGCACATTTTTATCTTTTTTAGTTTTTGAGTTATTGATTTTTAAAATGCGTCAGTCTTTTTTGGGACACCCTGTATGATCATATTTGTATTGGTTGGTTTCTACTTCCTGATGTCATTTTCCTCTAGCAGACGATTCTTTGCTCTAGTGTTTTAGCCTTTAATTTATTTCACAGTATTACTCTGTGTATAGTGTGAATACTATTGACCTGAAGTGAAGAGATTCACACTCATTCTTCGGATTGTTATTTGTTTATATCACGCGTTTTTTCTCAGAATTTTCAAATTAAATTTAAGAATTAGGGTGAACCGACCAGTAATCAGGGTTGGCTTGATTGGACCCAATTGGGTTGGACCCAATGGGTTTTTTCAATAAAACCCATCTGAAAAAACCCTCATTTTGGACCCATTTTTGGGTTTTTTCAAGAAAAATCAAGATTTTGGCAGTTTTAATATTGATGAAAAACATTTAACGAAATAACGTGCCTAGAGCTGCAGTTGAGTGGTTTTTTTCAAAATTTTAATCATGTTTCAAAAATTATGGGTATTTTTTTCATTATTGAATGGGTTTTTTCAAAATTTAGGACGTTTAAAGTTTAAACTTACATTAGTTATAAAAAATTAAGGCGGTTTTTTTTTTTTAAATTTCACTGTGTTTTTTTTTTCAAAGTTAAATAGATTTCTTTTAATATTGAATGGGTTTTTTCAAAGCTGAGGATATTTTTAAAATTTAAGTGGGTTTTTTCAAAACTTAGGATGTTTTTAAAATTTCAGTGTTTTTTTTTCAAAGTAAATAGATTCTTTTGTAATTCAGTGGGTTTTTTCATTATTGAATGTTTTTTTTTTTCAAAACTTTGGACGTTTAAAATTCAAACTTGGTATAAAAAATGAAGAATGGTTTTTTAAATTTCAGTGGATATTTTTTTTCAAAGTTAATTTTATTTATTTAAACCAGGTTTCAATAATTAAGGGAATAATTCTTTAAATTTCAGAGGTTTTTTTAAATATTATAAAGTTCTTTCATAATTTTGTTAGTTTCTTTAAAGTTTAAACTAGTTTCAAAAATTAAGGTGGATTTTAAAAATATGAGTGGGTTTTTCAAAATTAAATAGGTTTTTTCATGATTGAATATTTTTTCCATAGTTTAGAACGTTTTCTTTTAATTAAGTTCGTTTTAAAATTAAATGAATTTTTCCCAAAATGAAGGAACGGTTTTATATGATGAAATCCAAATTGTTTAATTATAAAGTAAATTTTGTTGAGGTTTCCCTGGGAACTTCAATGACACTGCGAGTAGTAATCCTTTTACTCTCATGTTATCAAAATAAAACTTATTTTCATTACTGAGAGAAAATATTCTGTTACAACCACACCTGCTGAATTGACTGTGAGCTAAGGGTAGAGAGAGTGGAGCACTTCTCAAGTTTCTCTCAATGTTGATAGCATTAGAAAAAAATAATAAAAAATAGGTCTTTTTGTGAGTCTTTGGAACACCTATCAAAGATGGGCTATTGGATACCAGTGAACTGCATAAATGACAATATTTTCGAACGGAAATGCCTTAATTAACCAAAAAATTTCAGTTTGGGCCATCTGGACTGACAGCTGGAATGTTTCCATAAGCTTCACCCAACATTTCTATGTTCAACGGTTTGAGATGATGGAAATTTTTATTATTATGTAGATGATTTTAGTAACGTTACACAAGACGTGTGTTTTTTTTACTGTCCATGAAACCTTTCTTTCAGTCTTTGTAAAAATATTAACAGCTTTTGGAGTCGTTCTTTCACATTTGAAATGCGAACTGAGAAGACTTTTCATTCTTTTTTTTTTACTCACAATGATCGATGGTGTTTGATTTTATCAAATAAATACCCATTAACTAATTTTTATCGTTATGTAATGATTAATGTTTTGAATAAAATTGAATCATTTTCTAACGTATCGTCAGAACACGAAAGGAAAATAAACACTGTAAAATAGAGGCATTAAATCAAGGGTTACCTATATAAGATTTATGAACCTCCATTTACAAAAAAAAAAACCTCTTTGCAGCTAAAAATTAACATAACTAAGTTAAAAAAAATTTGTCCCATAAAGCTACCGATATCAAAACATAAATATTAAAAATAAATGTAATGTTAAAAATGTAATTATCGCTTAATTATTTCAAGTCAGTATAAAATTGAATTAATAACTCAAATTCAAATTAGTATCTTAAAACTTGTATATTATACCTACAAGTTTTAATCCCGTGCTATTTTTTGGCGGGAACCGACTGTCTTGTGGCACGTTTTAAGCCTGCACGTCTTATTTATACGCTTGAAGAGCTCCTTATCTGTTTATAGAAAAGCTTAAATATAAATTACTACTTTCGGAAATAATTTGAAAAGGGCTTTCGACTGACTCACTAAGAGGTAGTGGATGGTGTAAAAATTGCGCGATCCAGAAAATCCAATGTTTGCTTTTCCAAGACTTTTTTTAAAGATTTCTCCCGAACTAATCATCGTATCGCTTAATTCAAACTATATCCGTAAACTACTACTATTAGAAAACATTACATGAGTTTTCTGAACCGGAAAATTATTTTATTTTTTGGCGGGAAAAATAAATTTCAAACGCCCCCTCCAAAATTAATGTATTTTTGTAACGCACCTATAGGAGACAAACATAGTGAAAATCACGAAAATGATATCAAAACTTTGGTACAAATAAAAGAAATTCCCTTTCTTCTTTGTCTGCACAACTTAGCCAAAAAGCCGAGTTGTTCTCAGTATGAACCAGTAGGCTTCTTTTGTGTTTATAAATTCCTGGAAGACGTAAGAATCACCATGGATACCGGAATTTCAGGAAAAAGCTTACCCTATTGGTCAAATACAATATAAAAATTTCAGAAAAAATTTACCTGAATAATTAATATCAGTTAACATGCTTTTATTAGACTTGTGTTTTTGACTCGATATCCAAACTTTTTCCACAACTCAAATAACCTACTGCATATGCATGAAATGGCACGGAAATTCTTATGGATGTATATTTTTAAGTCCTCTTAAAGAATATGTCACCGAAAAAATTATTTAATTTAGGTAAATGGGTCTAAAATGAAAAATACGGACATATTACGCACGGCTATAGACCCCTTAATTATTCTTCAACCATCTTCAAATTCCATATTCTATTTCGTAAAGACATAATTTAAGGAAAAGGTCATTTATCCGGTGAAAATCTTTTAAAGCCAACCTTTAAGCTTAAAGCTACCGAATGCGCAATCCCCCCCTCTAATACACAAGCGAGGTCAATAAAAGCCCTGCAGATCCCATACGGTATTCGAGACTAAAATTTTTATAGGGTTCTGGTGACACTACTTTCATATTAGAATATCGAAATATTTTAAAAAATTGTTGCAAAATTGGCCCTAAATTTAACATTAGCACTAAAATTTAGCCAGTTCAAATCGATTACTCAGATGAAGTTAAGTTTTCAGGAAATATTTTTATTATGGGGCCGTTCAAATATTACGTAAGCAAGTTTTTGGTTATTTTTGACCCCCCTCCCCCTTGTCAGCAAAAATAAGTTAACCGCGAACCCCCCTCTCATAATTACATAAGAACCTGCCCGACCCTCCCCCTTTGTTCTTTTTTTGTACGAAATCTTTAGTAATCAGATCTTTAGTAACTCAGATTTCTGTAATTCATTATTCTCCATGAACACTTAACCTATCGTTAAAACTTTCCTTGTGAAAAAAAGGTTTAATTTTTTTTCCTAGTTCAGTTCTTTGTGAAATTTATTTTTGGTTGAATTTTGAAATTATTTATCCAAGAAACATGAGATTTTGAAAAATGCAGTGTTTGTAGATCGATAGTCTCTACCAGAAAAAACGAGTTTTGATTTGGCTATGCTATTATTGAAATAAAAGCGGGAAGACATCTGCTGTTTCTTCTTTTTTTTCCCTTCCAATCTTTTAAAAGTTTGTGATTGGTCTGAGTCATAGAGGGTGTGGTGACCATGTGACCAGATTCTTAGAAGTAGGGAAAGGACATGGAAAGGAAGGAAAGATATCAGATGCCTCAAGGGCAGGGCAGATGAGGTTCGCTTTTTTTTAAAAGTTTGATATGATTTTCAATCTTTCATGTTAATAGTAGTCAAAGTAACAAAATATAAATGCGACGTGTCTTCAACTACGAGGACCCAGATATGATCAGGTAGGGTGATATTTATAATTTATATTACAATTGTCATCCAGTTGAATTGAATAGTATGTAATTAAATTTCAAAATTATAAATCGTAATTTAACTATTTATACTCTTTTTTTATTATACTCCAAAGCTTATTGTTACATTTGATCTCATAGCATTGGTAAATGAACACTTTAAGATAAAAATAAAAACATTATTTTTTAGAAAACTGACGAATTTTGAAAAACCCACTTAACTAAGGAAAAACTGACACTATTTTGACAGAACACATTTAACATAGAAAGAACTCACTAAAATTTGAAAAAATCCACATACTAATTAGAAGAAAACCACTTAATATTGAAAAAACCCACACTTTTTCTGAAAAAACCCAGTTTTATATGGGTTTTTTCAGGGTTTTATTGAAAAAACCCGAAAAAACCCAACCCACTTGGGTTTTTTCAAAAAAACCCGGGTTTTTGCCAACCCTGCCAGTAATTGACCAGTTAGTGGAAATTCCTCCAAGTTTTATTTTTCTCTCTAAGAAAAAAATATTTCTAAATAAAATGACAGTCGTATAATATCAATGAAAGTATGAGGAATAATAACTGATAATCATTTTTCCTTTCACTTTTATAGAATTTTATTTATTTATTTTAAAAGCAATTAATTGAGATTTGGCCAGTAGTTGACCACCTACATCCACTATTTGACCACCATTATTCCAGTAATTGACCATTGCCATATTCACCATTTCCAGAATAAAAATCAAAGTATACAGCTCCAACACAAATCAACCAACCGATCCACAACGCAACATATCATTTCCAAAAGAGCTATTTGTTCGAGTCCCACTGAAAATTTCCATATTTCTTTAAAACAGGGTGTTCTTCCTAAAGTTGGCTGAAAAAAAATACGCAACGGAGACGTTTAAAGAAAACTTTTCAGAAACCCTTACACAAACTTTCATTCAATCTGATTAAAATTCACTCACAAAAATTCAGAATTGGCAAATTTCAGCAAATTTATAAGTTAATAGCTTTTTTATGACAATTTTAATATAACAAATTTTAACTTTTTAATTAAATGGTGTTAAAAGTTCGAAACTTATATTTTTTACTGTGCATTGAAATGTACAGTCGGAGTAAAAAAAAAGTTACAAGGACCTTATAAGGAATCTAGATATTAACCCCGTGCGCATGGTATAGGAAAAAAGGTTTGAAAATATTTCGCCAATCCCGATCGCCAAAGGTTTGCCACTTGTTAAAATTACAGTAACCCACAGAACTAAGCCAAACCTTTTGTAATTTGTTAATATTTGCGTTTCTCAATGTGGATCCCTGTGGCTTAACGGTTAGAGCGCTGGTATTGAATACTTTAAGTCGCATTTAAACGTTACCTGCCACTTATTTTGCTGATTTTATAATTTTAAAGAGTTAGAAGTTACACCTGAAGTTAATTATTATTTCAATTACGTTCTTATTTGTAGAAAATGTATTACTTTTAATAAAAAATATTTAAATGCTGGATGCAATTTTAATTTTTATTTTTAAATTAAGATTTTTTTCCGTTATTCACATATATATATAATGGTATAGTAAATTTCTATTATTCAAAGAGTGGATACCATTTTATTCAAACAGGAGTGTAGCCTTAGAAAGAAAATAAATATCCACTTTGTTAATACAGACAGTCCGAAAAACACATTGATCTTGAAAGCCCGTTGAATCAAACACGTATTCTTGTGAACATCATTTTGAACTAAAAATTTTATTGCTGACCAACCGATGCCGAAAATGAAAACCGTTTTTACTTAGATTATTTTTCTAGATTTTATGAATTTCGGAAATATCTAAGGGACTTTTCGCTCATACTTTAGGAATTAAAAGTAACCCTTAAAAATTACTTTTACGTATGCAAATTCTTGGAATAATATCTTCATCGCGGAAGATGTGTCAGTGTAGTATTGACTAATTTGTAACAAAAAGATCATGCACAAGTGTCTTTCTTTGACAGATAGGAAGGAAATCGACTCTAATTTAATAAGTTATTGGACCCATGAGCATGCAAAGGTTGCTTTTAAGTCATTCCAGCCCGATTAGTCGGTTACGGGGTTCCAGCAGCGTAAGCTGCTCTTGCCTCTAACCCAATTTAACCCGGGTCATGACAAAAACTGTTCCACAATTCATATTAGTTGGTTACGGGGTACCAGCAGCATAGTCAGCCAATGGCCTCATTGGCTATGACACGCCGCTAAACCAAGCTAACCTGGATGCGATAACGGTTCCAGTCAGATCTGTTATTATTTATAAGAAATTTATAAATTAATACTGGTGGTAAAATTAATCATCTTTAGTAAGTATTTACACTTCTCAGGTTTTTTTAAGTTTAAAATGACCACCACTTTTATTTTTATGTTTTTTTATTTAGCTGTTTTAATCAGGTATCATTCAGTACCTGTTCCCCGCCTGCTAACCTTCAGCAAAAACACATGGAGAAGAATGCGGTTGGTCTCAGAACCCATCTTCGAGTGAATTATGCTGTGGGTTTGGTAAAAGGTATAGCTGTTACGGCCAAAGTCATAAATCGGGTGTTATTAAAAATGCTCTAAGAGGAAGGGGTAGGCTTCAGCTCGAAAGCCCCCTGTAGATCCGCCACTGATTATAATTACCAAGTGTAACAATAAGAGTAAATTTCATGAATCTTCTTTATAACCAAAATATCTTAATTTTTTAAACTTATTTTTTATTTTATTGACTTAAAAGAAAAGCTTCTATTTTTATTTCAATAATATAATTTGTAATTTTTTAATTTATGATCATGACATTTTATCACGCTGCACTTATTAATCCACAAGTTGCTGATGAAAAGTAAAAAGCTATGCACATTGCACACACAAAAATATAACGTCATTTAAAAGAACTTTATAAAAATAGTTAAAATGGAATTATTTTCTGAAATACTACTAAGAATTATGTTTATAACTTGTATTTGCTTGAATAAATTTGGTAACAAAATGCTTAAGAAATTTCTTTGACTAAAAAATTTCTTTAAATAAAGTATTTTTTCTAGTGAGAGGTTCAAAATATCCTAAAAATTACCTATTTATCATAGCTGATTATTTTTTTTTGTAAGATCATAGTGGAAGAGCTAGAGTTCCAAGTAAGTTTTATGAATAATTATTTTAAGATTTCGGGTGAAACGTTAACAGCTGCTATAAAAAAGTGCTTTGATTAAAAAAAAAATTATGTAAGAATACTCCTCCACAAAGATTGGATCATCCGTAAATGAATTTAAATATCAATCGTAGTAACATTAAGAATTATCAGCATTGAGGATAGAACCCGCGAACCTCCGATTACAAAGACGTTACTCTAACCACTATACTACTATTTTGAGGCATTTTTATTTGAAAAAAAAAACTGAGCCAAATCCTGGATAACCAGCCAAATATGTTTCCTAAAATTAGATATTAGAATGGTTCTCGCCAATATTTTCCTGTGCCAAATCATGGATAACCAGCCAAATATATTTCCTTAAATTGGATGCCCTTAATTATTCTCGCCAATATTTTCGTATCAGAAGAGCGATTCTGCGAATTTATTGAAATTTCAAATCCTCCCCCTCGCTTTGTTTATGGGTCTAGGGCTACAAAACTTGTTTTCTAGGGATTTTTGGGGTGTGCGCTGTCATAATAAAAAACGATCGGGGATGTAGCTCATAGGAAAATAAAAGTTGATGCTTAGTTCAATATGTATACGCCCCCTTAGGGACTTAAATTTTATTCACTTTTCAAATAGACGTAAAATGATGAATATTGGCGTTTAAAGTATCCTTCTAACCCCAGCCGATCGTTTACAATCGTCACTGTAACGTTTTTTTTTACTCCGACTGTACATTTTTATTTTGAATCTCTTAACCTTTGAAAACCAGACTGTAAACCAGCACGATCGTTCGATTCCAGAGTTTACTACAGAAGGCTATCTAAAAAACTAAAATTGCGTATATGTCTAACAAGAAACCAACCAACTGCCCGTAGGAACGTATTTCAGGGCTTAGCGAGAGGAGTGACATATTTGCAAAGCGCAGGTGTTGGAAATGTAAAGAACCAATGAAAGAGTTATATTGAATAAAGAGTCCCTATTAACAATACTGGTTAATTACTGGAAATGTAACTTTTTTTACAGTAAATCTAAGCAAAAATTGTACTGCTGGTAAACATCTTTAAGATCCCTCTTGGTTTAAAAAGAAATCTTAAAAGCAATTAAAATCCAGTAGTTGACCACTTTGGTCAAATACTAGCACATTTTCTATTTAAGACAGCCAGTGGTTGACCACCCCTCAAATATCAAATTAAAGGGTTAATATACAAATAATGACAGTTTTATTTAATTAAACTGAATACATAGGACCTAAATACATCAATCAATAAATTATTGGACTTAAAACTAGCTGGATGATTTGAGATTGAACTAAATACTCCATACCATTACAGCTAGTAGTGAGAGCGCTTTTTTGAAGCTTTGTTGATAACTCAGTTTTCTGCTATTTATTGCGTCTTTTAAGAACAATATTGGAACTTAAGACTTTACATGAGCTTTTAATAAAATGTTAGCTATGTTTTCAACGCAACAGATTCGAAATAAACACACAACAGTTCTTGTTTTTTGCAAAATTATGCTCAAATGGTCAACTACTGGTAGGTGGTCAACTACTGGTCGGTTCACCCTACTGAGTTGAAAAAATATTCATAATTCAGTTTCGGTTTGAAGAGATTTGAGCTTCATACGTTTATTTATAGCTATTATTACTTTTATTTAACTATAATTCTTACAATGCCTCGTGGTAAGCGAAAACGTCAATTCTGTAAAAATAATGCTCAAAAGCGTTGGTGCAAGCAGGATATATATGATCCTGAAAATGTCTCAAATTCTGCTGCTGCTGCTTCCAGTTCATCAAAATCACAAGAGGTAAATGAAAGAATTTCTATGCTGAACATGAGTGTGGATGCAGAAAAAATGATGCAATAGATGGTGATTCTGCAAGCTACATTATGATAGATAAAAACGTCTTGTTTGAAGTTTTGAAACAAGTTCAATGCAAAACTTGTCAGCAAGGAAATTTGAAACTGAAATTTGGGGCTAAGTTTGGATTCGCTCACAAAATCCATTTAATTTGTGAGACGTGTGAGGAAAGTAAGGTGGATACTTTTACGTCGGAAAGAGTAATCCTACCAAATAATAATGGAACCTCCAAACCATTCGACGTGAATGTACGTGCTGTGTGCAGGGATTTCTTTTCTTGAGCGGTGGACACGCGGCTGTAGAGAAGTTTTGCATGTTCTTAAACATGCCTTTGATGTCGAGCAAAACCTTTAATGACATCAAAGGGCTCATAAATTCCTCATACGCTAAAGCTTGCAATACCATCCTAAAAGACGTGATGCATGAGCGAGTAAAGAATGCTTACAAGAATTTGGAGAGTGATGATGATGCCAAAACTGCTACCGACATTGCTGTCTCCTTCGATGGAACATGGCTAACCCGAGGACATACGTCTCAGATAGGGGTTGGTTGTGTCATAGACACCCTCACTGGCTATGTTGTTGACTACGAGGTCATGAGTAAGTACTGTTCCACTTGTGTGACGGCAAAATGTGATTTAGGGGAGTCTTCCCCTGAATTTGCCATATGGTATTCCGGACATAAATCCAGTTGTGAAATTAATCATACTGGATCGTCCGGTGCCATGGAGATGTTGGCTGCAGAGAAAATGTGGTCCCGTTCCGAAGGTTTTGGGTTTCGGTACA
Source organism: Tetragnatha montana (assembly GCA_963680715.1). Lineage (NCBI taxonomy): Eukaryota > Metazoa > Arthropoda > Arachnida > Araneae > Tetragnathidae > Tetragnatha > Tetragnatha montana. The sequence continues at coordinate 43,953,822 of OY796684.1, forward strand.
CCACACTACTTTCTAATGGAGATGCCAGAACCCATAACCATTTGAATAATTTGAAGATTTATGGGCCAAACACTAATATTGAAAAAGAAGAATGTGTTAACCATGTTAGCAAAAGATTGGGGACCAGTTTGAGAAATTTGGTGACGGAGTGGAGAGCAAAAGGTGTGACTTTAGGCGGAAAGTCATATGGAAGCCTCAAGAAAGACACCATAAAAAAATTGACACAATATTACCAGAAGGCTATTCTGGATAACAAAGGGGATGTTCAGGGCATGAAGTCGGCTATTTATGCCACCTTATACCACTGTATCTCAACTGACAAAAACCCCATGCACACGAAGTGTCCAGTCGGTAAAGATTCATGGTGTTTTTTTCGAAAAGCAATTGCAAAGGGGGAAAAACCTGCTTCCCATAAAAAACACTTGGGATGCCCAATAAATCCCGACTTTTTACGCAAGGTGGTCCCTATTTATCAGAGATTAGCTTCTGACATCCTTTTGGAGAGATGCTCTCGATGCCTCACCCAAAACAGCAACGAGAGCCTGCACAGCAAGATTTGGAGTAAATGCTCTAAAGAAACGAGTGCCAAGTCTTTGCGGGTGAACATTGCTGTTTGGGAGGCTGTTTCTGAGTACAACCTTGGAACCTTAAATGCTCTGAAGGAAATTCAAAAGACATCTAAATTAAACCTTGGAGCTGAAGCAATAAAAATTGCTGCTACAAGGGACTATAGACGGAAAAAAGAGAGGTGTCGTAAGAGTAATTTGGCTTTTCGTGTAGCGAAAAGAAAGGTAAAATTAGCTAAATTAAGGAAGGAAAAACAATCAAAACAGAAAGAAGGGCTAACTTATGGTGCTGGTCTTTTTTAATTACAATTTTTAAAAATTGTGTACCAAAAAAAAACAAATTTAAGTCTTCGATGAATATGTGTGCGCAAAATGTTTGGATTCTCGCCAAAAAGTAAGTTACCAAAATCATTAAAATAAAAATATATAAATTATTTTTCAGTAAAAAAACTTTTATATATATAATGTCTATTGCATGTGGTGTACTGAATATTTTTTTTGCATTATTTTTTTGTGTTTACACCTAATTTATCATACTTTTAAAACTAAAAATTGATTTTACTCAGAACTAAAAAATCACATGTTTTCATTTGTTTAATATGCTAAGGCTTTTTTTCTATTGGTCATAATGACTTGATTTTTGTTTTAGATATTGCTATATGTATGAGGAACAAAAGTTCGCATTAATTTTTAAATAAAAATGTTTAGGTTTTTTTTTAATGATCAAACTTGAGATTTACTCATTTTCTGATGCATTTTCACTAAGTTTTGACTTAAAAAAATATTCCTAGAATTCAAATAAAAATATCCTTAAAAAAATGCTATCTTTTGTAATAGACTATATACCGAGTCTGTAAACCAAATTTCATGTGTCTAGATCAATTATTGCAAGAGGAGTTGCATTTTAAAAATACCCTAATTTTTTTTAAAAAAAATTTAAAAAAAATAAATTTTTAAATTTTTGGAGAATTTTGAGTTTTGATATCATTTTATATGATGAAAACACATATATTACTGGCAATTTTTTTTCAATAAGTATTAAATTAAAGATTTTGGCCAAAATGGTACCGCGTCCCCTTAAGTTTAGCAAAGCCAATATTTCCAGAAGAAAATAAATCAAAGAGATACAAAGCGTGTATAGATTATAGAAAATTTGAGGCCCTTGTTAGCAGTGTGGATTTTAAAAATGGTTTAAATCTTGTTGTTGATTATGTAACCTTTGAAAAGTTAGTGCTTGATTCCTATAAAAATTCAATTTATTACACCCCTTGTCGTAGCGATAAAAAAGGGAAAAATGGATGGATAACAAAAGAAATTATTAGTTTGATAAATGAAAAGGAAAAACTGTATCATAAATCTAGAAAGAATATGCATAACTTAACTATTAAAAATCATTACAAAAGTACTGCAAACAAACTAAAACGTGTAATAAAATTGGCTAAAACAACCTACTATCGAAATGAGTTTTTAAAATGTAATAAAAACAAGCAAAAAGAATGGAACCTAATAAATAATATTATAGGAAAAAATAATAAAAAAAGTAAAATTCCTGTAACAAATAATTGTAAAACTTTGGCTGATGATTTTAATGATTTTTTCGTTAATGTTGCAAATTCTAAACGGGATGTGTTTACCTTTTCTGATACTAATTCAAATATTAACTCGTTTTATTTTTATGATGCTTGTAACCAAGAAATAAATAATGTCCTAAATTCTATAGGTGAAAAACAAAGCTGTCGGATTTGATAAAATACCAATCAAAATGTATAAATTGATTTTTAAGCATAATCCCAATGAGTTAGGGAAAATAATAAATAACTTGCTACGAGATGATAATTTTCCAGATAGCTTAAAAATAGCAGTAATTACCCCAATTTTTAAATCTGGAGACAAAGAAAATTTAACAAATTATAGACCAATATCAGTTTTGTCAATTTTCTCAAAAATTCTGGAAAAAATAATGAGAGATAAGTTAACTGGCTTTTTGGACTCTACTGGTTTCATTGCTAAAAATCAATTCGGTTTTAAAAAGGGTTGCAGCACAGAAAACGCATTACATGAATTTTCTACTTTAATATACAATAACATAAATAATAACCTTAAAACAATAGCAATTTTTATTGATATATCCAAAGCATTTGATTCAATTAATCATGATATACTAATTTATAAATTGTCAAGGATCGGCATTAGAGGTAAACAACTCGAATGGTTTAAATCATATTTAAGAAATAGAAAACAATATGTAAAACTAGATGATACTTTAAGTGATTTCAAATTTATAAAGAAAGGTGTACCACAAGGCTCGATTTTGGGCCCTTTGCTATTTTTGATTTATATAAATGATTTATGCAATCTAAAATTGTCTGGAAACATTTTATCCTATGCAGATGACACTGTATTAGTATACTCTGCAGAAAACAATAATATCTTAGAAAGTATTATAAATTCAGATCTACAAAAACTAAAAGATTGGTTTATAAAAAATGATCTAACAATAAACAGTAATAAAACGAAATATATAAATTTTAGTTTAATTTCCAGAAATAGTCTAGATCTAAAAATTAAGTATCACAATTGCTTAAATATCATCAGTTGTAATTGTAAAAACCTTGAACGTGTAAAAAGTTTTAAATACTTAGGTTTACATATTGATCAAAACTTAAAATATGCAACTCACACGCACATAGGGGTTTTGAAAAATAAACTCCGATATTATTCAGTATTGGTTTTCTTTCACCTAAAAAATTATGTTGACAAGTCCTTTTTGAATATCTTATATCATTCATGGATACAATCTATTTTGCAATACGGAATAATTTTCTGGGGAGGGGATTATAAATCAAATTTATTACCATTAATACATCTACAAATCAAAATTTTCAGATACGTGAATCATGACCAGATTTTACCTCTAAAGAAACTTTTATATTTAAGAGTGTTACTTTATATACAGGGTGTCCCGTAAATGATGTGTCACACTTCTAGGGGGGATAGTAGACACCTAGACGAGTCAGAATCACATAGGACTTAGGGGTCCCAGACCCAATCCCAGGGAGTTAAAAATGGAGCGACACCCCAAAACAATTATTGAAAAATTCAATTTGTAGAAGAACTACTATTGGTAAAAATGTAATTATGGTCTCAAATTTTGTGGTTTAATATGATCTTCAAAATTATCTAGGCAGTTTTCACTTTAAAATTTTTTTTATTACGAAAAAAGTTAAAAAACAGTAAAAAAATGTGAAAAATATGCCAAAACTTTATTTTGTTTTCCGAAATCCTTTCTTTTGATTTGATAACCTGAAAGAGCATAATTAATTAACCTTAAGTCCAAAGTTTCACGTAAATAGCATCAGTATTAAACGCTTGAGAGCCTGTTAAAGTTAGTTTTATGGGAGCAAAAACGGCTTCGGAAAACGAATGTTCAGGGAGAATCTACGAGTTTCGGATAGATGTCTGCCAACTTTCATTCCTCGCCCGATTTGGCGAGACAGGAGATGAGTATGAAAATATCTGAAATGCGCCAATTGAACAATTTGGCGGGATGAAAATTTCAAAAGCCTAAAATGTTGGTTCTTAATTCTTTTTATTTTTAGGAAACACGAGATTAATTAATTTAATAAAAAAAATTTTTGAACATGAAGAACAAACATGATTTTACTATTGATTTTTAGGAACTATCGATCTTAAAAATCAATAGTATGAATTGTTAGAAATTATCTGATAGTATCGATAGTTTTTTATTCAATCGATAGTTGTGTTGGTTTTACAAATGTATCAATCATGCAAACAGCATTACTTCTTATGTGTTTAATGAGAAAAACTGTACATTTGATAACTTAGGTAAAAAAAAAACCAGAAGAATCTATTATTTACAAACATGGCTCGTAAAATATCTTTTGTACATAGTTTTTGTGGTTATTTTCCATCATTATACCCCCGCTCTGGGATACGTCAGTCGGTGGATCCTCAATCGCTAGGTTCGTGATTTCGGGTTGCGATACAAGGGTGGTTCCTATTTATTAAAGAATGATATAATAAGCAAAAGGGGATGCAGGGTCTCCCCTCAACTTCCGATATAAGAAATTTGCAAAATAAAAGAATGCAGGTTATTGAAAGTTATGACAAACCTAAGATATTGCTTATCGGACAGTGAGTGGATAGCCCCCATACACTTTGCTTATTCCCATTGACATTTCTTGATTAATAGAAACCAACCTTGTATCGCAATTCGAAATCACGAACCCAGCGATCGAGGATCCGCCGACTGACCTATCCTAGTGCATGGGTATAATGGAAAATAACGACAAAAACTATTTACAAAAAGGGTTCAAAGTTGGCATGGTGGTTCACTTTTTTATGGGATGGGAATTATTCTGAAAAAAAATTAGTAAATTAATTAATTTACTTAAATTTTTGCCTTCGATTTCAGACCGTCACAGAAGTCTAGAAGATAAATGTTTATTGAACTTAACAAAACAGAGACTTAAGAAAAAATAAGTTGTAACTATCCCTTTTGCTAAACAAACATTGCTTATTTTCTTAGGTATAGTAACAATTTTTTCTTGAGTGTCTGATTTGATAGTTTGAATACATTTTCCTTTTAGACTTCTAGTGACGATCCGAAAACTAAGGCCACACATCGCCAAGGAAGTTTGAACTATCTGATGTGGAAGCGTAGGTTGGCGAGGAATCTCGTATCGCAAATAATGTTGGGAAATTTGGCGAGCATCTATCCGTAACTTGTAGATTCTCCCTCAACGTTCGTTTTCCGAAGCCGTTTTTGCTCCCATAAAACTGACTTTAACAGGCTCTCAAGCGTTTAATACTGATGCTATTTACGTGAAACCTTGGACTTAAGGTTAATTAATTATGCTCTTTCAGATTATCAAATCAAAAGAGAGGATTTCGGAAAACAAAATAAAGTTTTGGCATATTTTTCACATTTTTTTGTTGTTTTTTAACTTTTTTCGTAATAAAAAAAATTTTAAATTGAAAACTGTCAAGATAATTTTGAAGATCATATTAAACCACAAAATTTGAGACCATAATTACATTTTTACCAATAGTAGTTCTTCTACAAATTGAATTTTTCCATACTTGTTTTGGGGTGTCGCTCCATTTTTAACTCCCAGGGATTGGGTCTGGGACCCCAAATCCTATGTGATTCTGACTCGTCTAGGTGTCTACTATCCCCCCTAGAAGTGTGACACATCATTTACGGGACACCCTGTACATAATAATACATATTCCTTAGGTAACCCAAACAACCATTACAATTTTAGAAAATCACCACTTTTAAATATACCAAAACCTAATAAAGAGATTTTTCGTTTAAGTTTTTTATATCAGGGTCCTCTCTTTTACAATAAATTACCTTATAACTTGTCTTCAATCTCAAATAAATTTTCATTTAAAACGGAATTTTTTAAGTTTCTATTAAACATTAATGAAGTTAATTTATCTTCATGATTGTATTTTTTTTCTTTATACTTCTTTGTATGAAGGTATATGCATCTTGATGTGTTTTTTTTTTACATGTTAGTTTAAATTGATGAGCCCTATACTTTAGCTAAATATTTGTGCTCTGTCTCTGTTAAAATGTATTGTTATTTTTTTTTCTTTTTTTATCTTTATATAAGTAAAATAAATATATTTTTTGTTATCACTTGGAAGGGCCAAGGCCCCTTAGTGGTCAATAGGAAATCTTTTTTCTTTCTCTTTGGTATGTTGTGTAATTGTATATAACCAATATAATAAATTATTCTTATTCTTATTCTTATTCTTAAAATCGAACCAGTGCATCTTATAGGAAATTTTACGTACTTTAATTTGGTGAACTTTATTTTTCAAAAAACGAATATTTTTTTGCGAAAATTGGTAAAAAAAAACGAACAAAAGAGCAAAAATTTGGGATTTTTTGCATTTTTTGAAGATGACTTTTTAAATGAAAATAAACTTCAAATTTGGATTCAGAAATGCAAAAAATATATAAATTCGGTCAGTAAAACATTTCCATAATTTAATATATGAATTTAAATAAATTAATTTTTAACAAAAAAGTGACCGACTTCAAAAACGCGCTTAAAAGTGAGAAATAATTGTTATCCAAAAAACAACAATACTACTTTTTCACATAATTTTTGAAGTCGAAACACTTTCACAATAAATTAACATTCCTCGCTAACATTTAAGAAAAGAACACTTTACTAGCATATAACATAAGAGAAAAGAAGATTTACAATTAAAGCTTTCTTTCTTAATTTTATAAGAAAAGGCTTAAAGGCCTTTTTTTAGAAAATATAAACATGACGAAAAGAGTGCAGTTCAGACCTTTCTGGTAGTAATATACAGGGTGTTTCAGATAAATGTTTCATAACTTCTAGGTGAGGTAGGGTACATCAAGACGAACAAGAATCGATATAGAAAGGGGGGTCGCAAGTGGAGTCTAAGGGGTTAAAATCACGGGTGAAAGTTAGCAAAAAACCTCGCATATCTGGGCAGAAAGCGATACAATTGTTCGATTCCGATATTTTTTTAATTCAACCAATTCAAAATTTTCATGTAAAAACGAGATGCAAGTGTTTATTTTAATCAAAAACAGATAAATAATTGAATGAGGCATCCGTTGTTGGTAGATTAAAGTTACAATTGTCCCTTGGTCATACTTTAGTTCTTTGCACCATATAACTCCAACCAACCAAACAACCAACAAAACTCTAGTATTTAGATGTTTTTGTCGTGAGACTTTCTATTGCATTCTATCAACTTACAACGCATCCTGTTTCATTTATTGGTCTATTTTTGATTAGAATAAACACTTGCATCTCGTTTTTACATAAAAATTTGAATTGGTTGAATGTAAAAAATACCGGAATCGAACAATTGTATCTCTTTCTGCCCAGATATGCGAGGTTTTTTGCTAATTTTCACCCGTGATTTTAACCCCTTAGACCCCCCTTTGTATACCTATTCTTGTTCGTCTTGATCCTACCTCCCCTAGAAGTTATGAAACATTTATCTGAAACACCCTGTATATTGTATTTAGAATTAGTATTAAATATTGGGTTTCGTTACTACATGCTATACGATAGTATATATTTTGAGCAGTATGAAAATTAATTTAAAAAGAAAAACTATTATACCCATAAATTATGATATAATAAACATTTTCAATGTTTGCGAGGAATGTTAATTTATTGTGAAAGTGTTTCGGCTTCAAAAATTATGTTAAAAAGTAGTATTGTTGTTTTTAGGATAAAAATTATTTCTCACTTTAAGGCGCATTTTTGAAGTCGGTCTCTTTTTTTGTTAAAAATTGATTAAATTTTCTATCTCTTCTAGCCCACGATCTTCATCTAAATACCGTCTCCACGTGACGGAATAGTTTCTCATCTGGTTTGATATCTGGCAGGCCTAAATATTGATCAAAATCCACCATTGTTTGCTCATGATTTTGAAGAGCGTTAAGATGTGATGAAACTTGGAAAAAATTTTTTTTGGACTTACTTCGTGAGTGATGAAACTATCCACAGAATGTAGTTGTTGCGAAGCAGCGCCTCTTAAAAGAAGGTCCAAGCCGTTATGGTACAAAAGCTGTGGGTTGAAGTATGTTTTATGCAATGGTATCTTGCCTTCTGATTTGTTGTTTGGACCTACAAGGTCTATCACGTCCTGCAAAAAAGTAGGGGTGAATGTAAGGTGATATAAGTGCATGTGAAGTAATTAAGTGTTTTAAATTACTTGGTCAAAATGTTTTAAATCTATTCTTTACGGTTACCCAGAAAAATTATTGAATATTCTCCTTTTAAAAGGGATTTAAGATAGTTATACATTGAAGTTATTATGAAAAGAATCGATATCAGGGTGCTTACTTGAACAAGACTGTGTCCAAATCTAAAAGCCGCTGAACCAAAAACATTGAACACACTTGGATCAACGGTGTCATCATACCCATCGTAATACTGATTGGGCTCAATGGATAATTGAAAGTACTCCATAGCCTCTTCACCTTAAGTTAAAAGAATATTATAAGATTTTTATGAAAACATTACTTCGTTAAACATTACTTTAATAAATACTTTTAAAGTTAAAAGTCGTTATGATTCATCTAAATCAGAGTTGGGCAAAATGTAATCAGATTAATGATTAATGATCACGATTACAATTGTAATCTGATTACAAATGTAATCAAGAAAGTAATCACATGGAGATTAAAGGCTACAAATGTAATCAAGAAAGTAATCACATGGAGATTAATGATTACAATTGTAATCTACACAATGGTAAAGCAGACAGAATGTACTTGGTGGTTCGCATCTTGCCGGAAATGGTCCGAAACTTAGCGGAAATGGTCCAAAATTTACCGGAAGTGGTCCTAAATTTACCGGAAGTGAACCATAACGTACCGGAAGTGGTCCAAAACTTACCGGAAGGGGTTCAAAACTTACCGGAAGTGGTCAGCAATTTACCGGAAGTGGTTCGCAACTCACCGGAAGTGGTCCTAAACTTACCGGAAGTGAAACATAACTTACCGGAAATGAGTTGCGAACCACTTACGGTAGGTTGTGACCCACTTCCGGTAGATTATAGATCACTTGTTGTAAGTCGTGAACCACTTCCGGTAAGTTGTGAACACCTTCCGATAAGTTTCGGACCACTTCCGGTCAGCTAAAAACCACTTCCGGTGAGTTGCGGGCCACTGTAAATAAGTTGTGTCAATCTGATTTCAAAAGTAATCTGATTAACAAATGTAATCAGATTACGTTCAATCAGATTACAAATGTTATCAGATTACAAATGTAATCTGATATACAAAAATGTAATCTGATATACAAATGTAATCTGATAACTTCAATCAGACTACACAGGGGAACAATTTTTAACATAATTTCTGTTGACTTCGATTTTTTTGCTGTTTTTGAATCACTTTTAGCCCCTGAATTCAAAAGTAAAATTAGTTTTTGTCTATCACGTCAACTTTTTGAGACACAGGGTACCCCCAAAATGCGCATAAAAAGAAAATTAAATGACTTTGAATTTGATTTTCAGGGTCAAAAAGCATTACTTTAGTCTTTAAACTACACCCGAGGGGACAAGAAAGGTTAGACTTTCTAAAAAATGAAAATTTGTGGTGAATGGGTAGGTTTAAGGGGTTATTACCCACCTAAAAACGCAAAAAAAATCGCTAAAAATAGTAGGATTTGTTATACCCCTTTTATTTCACTTAGTTTTGAAGCAATTCATTTTTAAAGGGTCCTAACCGTTCCCCAAGGACCCAAATTTAATAATGGTATGCAGCAATGATTTTTAGAAAAAGCGGTTGAGGAGTTATCGCCCCCGAAGCACCCGCGGAAGGGTTCGGAAGACTTTCTGAATCGCGATGGCGCACGCGCGCTCAAGAAAATATATTCATGCTTCGAAAATTTTAAAAATGACATTTTTCTTATATGATAAGTCTTTCCTAAGTAGAAATTCTTTGGTTCGTTAGTAACTGGCCGGTTTCATGGAGGTATTCAATGTTTCTTGAGCGCGCGTGCGAAGAAACATGAAATACCTCCATGAAACCGGCCAGTTACTAACGAACCAATAAGTCTTCCGAACCCTTCAGCGGGTGCTTCGGGGGCGATAACTCCTCAACCGCTTTTCCTAAAAATCATTGCTGCATACCATTATTAAATTTGGGTCCTTGGGGAACGGTTAGGACCCTTTAAAAATGAATTGCTTCAAAAATAAGTGAAATAAATGGGGTATAACAAATCCTACTATTTTTAGCGATTTTTTGCGTTTTTAGGGGGGTAATAACCCCTTAAACCTACCCATTCACCACAAATTTTCATTTTTTAGAAAGTCTAACCTTTCTTGTCCCCTCGGGTGTAGTTTAAAGACTAAAGTAATGCTTTTTGACCCTGAAAAAAATCGAATTCAAAGTCATATAATTTTCTTTTTATGCGCATTTTGGGGGTACCCTGTACCTCTAAAAGTTGACGTGATAGACAAAAACTAATTTTACTTTTGGATTCAGGGGCTAAAAGTGATTCAAAAACAAGTCATAGTTCTAAGTCAACGAAAATGCTGTTCCCCAGTGTTATTAATCTGATTACAAAAGTAATGTGATTGCGCCCATCTCTGATCTAAATTTATTCAACCCTAGCGCGTGTAGCGTGTTCAACTGTTCATCCCATCATGTGTACTCTACGCCTTCCTTCAAAGCAGGTTTTTCACAGAGTTTTATACAGTATAGTGACGTTTTGTTTAGTAACTTGATACATATACCAGCTATACAGTATTGACAGTAAACTAAATTTCTTGAAAACGTTTGAGTATTTGTTAAATTTTTGGATAGCAGAAAGTTTGAAGGGTGTAAAAATCCCTGAAGGCATATTTAGGATTTATTAGCTTACATTAACCCTCAAAACTGTTTAAATTGGTCTAACCCTATTGGAAAAATTTTCATAATGTTTCATAAACCAGTATCAAATTATACTGGATCCAGTATAAATGATACTGGATCCAGTATGATTCGATACTGGATCCAGTATAATTTGATACTGGTTTATGAAACATCATGAACATTTTTCCAATAGGGAAGTGATAGCAATAGTGGGTTTTCTTAAGAAAAATTTGATTGTTTGATTGTTTATATAGTTAAAAAATAGTATTTTACGCTTAACTTATTATTTTTTAAGTAAATATCTGCATAAAATAGTGCTTTCACAGAGAAAAATCGTTAAACCTTTTACGGCTTTTAGAAATAATTTCATTTATCTTCTAAAAATAAATGTAAAAAAATTATAGTATATTTTACATCTGGTAAAGGACAACCGTTTATAAAAACCCATCCTTACGAGAAAGGGGTCCTTTAATTTTGTAAATAGGCAATGCAAGGTAAAATTTAGAAATTCTCATAGCTTTTAGAAATTTTTAAACAAAATATGAGTATTAATTCATTCGGGTGAATTAGCAAATAGGATACTGACCTAGTAAAAGGGGGAGGAACTCATTGTAAGTGATGTGTTGAAGTTGCGCTATGAGGATCCTTCGAGCTTCTTGGAACAGCATCTCATCTGTCCATTTGGGATTTAACTTGAAGAGCTCTTCAGCTAGTCTGTTGTGCTCTCTGTACCAGATAGTGTGCATGACTGTCAGTGCCACCAGCATGTTAACTCGAGAATCTCCTTTAGAGATACAAAAATAAGATAAAGTAAATGGATTCATCGGTTAGTAATTCATGAATGAATAAATGAACTGTCATAGTCCACTGAAAATAGCGAAAAAAAGGGCCGAACCTCGGACAAATTGCAATAAAAGGTTTCTCAACGGTTTTCACTTAGGAATGACCCCAATAATAACATACTAAAAATCGTACTAAATCGTACCCTGGGAAATTTAATTTTTTTTTTAATATTTAAAAAATGGCCGAAAAAAATTTCGAAAAAAAAAACCAATAATACAGACATATGATGCATGTTTATAGGTTATTTTTGAGTGCTGAAACCGAATACAGCCTATAGTTTAAAAAAAAAAAATTGAAATTTCAATTTTTAAAATTAATTTGAATAATTAGCTATATGAAAAAATTATAACCCCCCTAAAAACCTAACAAAAAGGTCAAAAGAGATAAATCCCACGGTTTTCATTCATAAATGACCTAAATATTAACATACTAAAATTTGAAAATATTACAAGTTAAAAAAGTTTAAATTTTTTTAAAATTTCCTTTTTTTTTTTGCAAAAAATTGATTTTTTTTCCAAATTGGTGCCCTAAACTTTTGAGGCTTTTGAAAAGGTCATTTTTCAGTGGATATTGTCCACAGATAGTTATATAATGGAAAACCGGTGGAATTAACTCTTAACTAATTAGTTAATTAATTAATTTAATAAATTGAAATTGGTCAAATATAGGACTAACTTCCAAGCAAGTAAAAACAAGTTATACTTTGGCATCCTTCAATCAGAAATTTTTTAAATAAGAAGTTAAAACTATAAATAACAAAAATTTTCAGAAAAATTTAATTTTTTTTAAAATTTAAAAATTTTTAAAATTTAAAATTTTAATAAATTTTAATATTACTATATAAACTTGTAATATATGTTTATATTTCAATTTTTAAATGTGATGCCGAAAAATGTCATATTTATCCAATAAAAATTGAAATAGAGTTTAAAATTTAAATTAAAAAAAAATTCTTAATTATGTAAAACTAGTCCCTACACCTGGAACAAATTGCAATAAAAGATTTTTCAACGGTTTTCAGTTAGAAGTAGCATAAACAACAACATACTAAAAATCGGACAAAATCGTACTATGGGAAATTTAATTTTTTAATATTGTTTTATAAAAACAGGCATTTATGAAGTAAAACATTTAATTTTTTATACAGGCATGTAATACATGTTTTTAGGTTAATTTTCAATCAGGATGCTGAAAAATTTAAGATTTTTGCCATAAAATTTGAAAGAGAGTTGAAAATTTAAAATTTTTAACAAAAATTTTAAAATTTAAAAATTAAGTTTCTTATAGTACGATTTTTTCCGATTTTTAGTATGTGGTTATTTAGACCATTTCTAAGTTAAAACCGTTGAAAAAACTTTAAGTGCAATTTGTTCCAAGTGTAGGGACTAGTTTTACATAATTAAGAATGTTTTAAAAATTCAAAAATTTTCAACTCTCTTTCAAATTTGATGGCAAAAATCTTAAATGTTTGAGCATCCTGATTGAAAATTAACCTAAAAACATGTATTACATGCCTGTATAAAAAAATTAAATTTTTTACTTCATAAGTTTTAATAAAAAAAATATAAAAAATTGAATTTCCCATGGTACGATTTTGTCCGATTTTTAGTATGTTGTTGTTTATGCTACTTCTAGTGAAAACCGTTGAAAAATCTTTCATTGCAATTTGTTCCATAATTAGGAATTTTTTTTTTAAATTTAAATTTTAAACTCTTTTTCAATTTTTATTGGATAAATATGACATTTTTCGGCATCACATTTAAAAATTGAGCTATAAACACGTATTACAAGTTTATATAGCAATATTAAAATTTATTAAAATTTTAAATTTTAAAATTTTTTAAATGTTTAAAAAAATTAAATTTTTCTGAAAATTTTTGCTATTTTTAGTTTTAACTTGTTATTTAAAAAAATTCTGAATGAAGGATGCGATGCCAAAGTATTACTTGTTTTTACTAGCTTGGAAGTTAGTCCTATATTTGACCAACTTAAATTTATTAAATTAATTAATTAACTAATTAGTTAAGAGTTAATTCCACCGGTTTTCCATTATATAACTATCTGTGGACAATATCCACTGAAAAATGGCCTTTTCAAAAGCCTCAAAAGTTTAGGGCACCAATTTGGAAAAAAAAACAATTTTTTTGCAAAAAAAATGGAAATTTAAAAAAAATTTAAACTTCTTTAACTTGTAAAATTTTCAAATTTTAGTATGTTAATATTTAGGTCATTTATGAATGAAAACCGTGGAATTTATCTCTTTTGACCTTTTTGTTAGGTTTTTAGGGGGGTTATAATTTTTTCATATAGCTAATTATTCAAATGAATTTTAAAAATTGAAATTTCAAATTTTTTTCTAAAGTAAAGGCAATATTCGATTTCAGCACTCAAAAATAACCTATAAACATGTATCACATGTCTATATTATTGTTTTGGTTTTTTTCGAAAAAATTTTTTCGGCCATTTTTTAAAAATTAAAAAAAAATTAAATTTCCCATGGTACGATTTAGTACGAATTTTAGTATGTTATTATTGGGGTCATTCCTAAGTGAAAACCGTTGAGAAACCTTTTATTGCAATTTGCCCGAGGTTCAACTCTATTTTCAGTGGACTATCAGTTTGAAAAAGGGAATAAGTTCAAAAATAAAGTTTTGGGAAAATCGAAATAAAATTGCATAAATAATGAAATTTTCATTGTATAACCACCAAATGTGTGTTTACTGGAAATTCAGGAACCCTTTACAGAGTGTCCCAAAAAAGACTGACACGTTTTAAAAATCAATAACTCAAAAACTAAAAAGGATAAAAATATATGCTGTGTCTTGCCCCCTTCTAGTGTGACCAAAGAATTTTCATCGCAGAATTTTCGAATTTAGATCCAAGAATTTTTCGAGGGATTTAGGGAAAAAGTATCGGAATAATCCCTGTTACTTAACTTGTGGCAGGAAAACCAAAGTTTGAGGGGGACGGATGGCCTGTTCGGTTTGCTCCTCTGCCTTTCACGCCAGCAGAGTGCGCACTGCTCCGTCGTGAGTTCGATTCTCACCTTGCCCCTGGGTGTATTTTCCTTCTTTGTGTCAGTAAAAATTCTGTTGTGTCTGTCTTACTTGACGAAGGTGTATACACTGAGCTATAAACAAACTGGAGTGACAACTGAGCGTGCCGAAACCGCATCACACCTTATCGAAGTTTGTGTCTGCGCGGAAAAGATTTCCATCTTCTTTTAGTTTTCCCCCAGGCCCGTGCTGGCCAGGGGGGACAGGGGGACGTGTCCCCCTGCGCCCTTTGCTCAGGCGCCCTTTTGAAGGGACAATTTTTTACATATTTTGTTTAATACTCGTGCTTCTCAATGTTTTCTCTGGGTTCCTTACTTTTATGAAACTATAACTTAGTAATTTTGCAATTCAGTTTTACTTCATCAGGTCTGAAGCATGAGGGCGTCAAGAAGTTTTTTAACGCCCTCCCTCCCCCATTTTACCTTAACATCAAATTTCGTTATGAATTTTTATGGCACCTTTACTTAAAGATTAATCATACATTAACAAGGCAAGGTGGTTAATTTTCAAGGCACCGAAGCCCTTAGTTAAACACGTTGAAATTGCTAGGGCATGATATTTTTACTACGGCGTCCTTATTCAAACTGTCTAAAGGGCGCCCTTAATCAAAACAGCAGTGAAAGTGTTAAGTCAAGGTAGTGTTTTTTTTCACTACACTGTAAAAAATTTTGAGTGATGAAACACTAAAAATGGTGGCAACAAAGTTTCCACTTAACTTTTAGTAATGGTACACCAGGATTAAACTGGGTTTCATTACACCAATCTAGGGGAACTTTGCTGCCCCATTTTTGGTGTAATTAAACAGGTGTTTCATTACCCCAAGTTAGGTGGAAACTTTGTTGCCACCATATTTAGTGTAATGCATAACACCCTTCTGAAAAGGTGTAATGAAACACTTACCTGGTTATTTAAGCTTTGAATCATTTCACAGCAATTTTGATTAAAGGTAGAGCTTTCATATATTGAAAATTTTATGTCAAATTTCACAAATATTTTTAATTTTAGTATACAATAAAAATATTAAAACCTTTAATGAGTTAGATGCTAGAAGTGTAAATCTGGCTTTGTTGTGGAATAAATTCTGCAAATTTTACAGTTTTGAAACCATGAAATTGTTTCATAAAATAGGTGTTTAACGGCTGTATTCACCACTAACTTGACCTAAGGTTAACCTGGAATCAAGCACTCTGATTGGCTTAAAACTTGTTTCCCTTTTTCAACTACCAATTAGAAGTTTTGATTCCAGGTTAACTTTATGTTAGGTTAGTGGTGAATATGGCCGTAAATATACACCACCTCCCTCTTAAAATCATTTTAAACAGGAAAATATCAAATAGTCTATATCTGAATTAAAAGAATTAAATTTCTAAACTTAAAATTGGCAAATTTCAGCCATAATTTTCATTAAAAGTAGAATTCAAACCAAATAAAACAATGAAGTTAAATTTTGCAAAACCCAGTAAGTAGTACACAAAAAAAATTAGAACTAAATAAGTGGTAACACAATGCGCAAATTTATTGAAATCACATTCAATAAAATACACTGTTAATTAGAAAGCCCAGAAGTATGATGCTGTCTAAATGGATTCAGCAATATGGTCACTTACCTAGGGGTACACCTTACTTCCATGGAGGAACACCTTTAAAATTAATGCTATATAAATTTAAACATTAACCTTCCATTTTCTTTGAAAATTTTTCAAAACAAGTATTTTGTAAACATACTTTGAGAAGAAAACACAAACATAGAATACATTGGATACATAGAAGCACACACGCACGCCAAGCGCAGCTAGTTTTAGAATTTTGCAAAAAATCTTTTCATATAATTTAAATTTTTGGTAAATAAATTGATTTTTTCTTACTGTTGTTGCTTATGAAGCATTACAGTATTTAGGTTTGGGACAGTCAATATTTTTTTAAGTCAAAATTCAAAAGACATGGGGGAATTTAATTAGTTTGCAAAAACTATTTGAAGGAATTTTTGTGTGCAGAGTTTTTTGTTTTATCCAACTATGTTTGTAAATAATTAGCATTTCTACACTTGAGATAAATTTTGCTTAGAAAAATATCCCAAAATGGAAATATTTTATCTCAATGCTGATGTTTAAAGATTTGGTTGCCAACTTCAAATTCTAGGCAGGTGGAGCTTAATTGGAGCATTTTAAAAACAAAATAAAAAGCATAAGAATAAAAGGGTACCTTAGGATTAGCTGGGAACAACCATCAAGTTTTATGCTAAATTACCAAAAAATAATCAAATATTAAAATAAACACTTAAAATGTCAACACTTTTTTAATTTTCGTAATATTTTCATATGCAAATAATAAACTGTTGCCAATATAATAATACAATGAGAAAGATTTGTGTCCAGGAAATCCTAAAGTTGCAAATAAAAATACTATATAATTTTAGCATATAAAAATTAACTCAAGATAATTTTAAATTGAAAGTGCACAAAATATAAACTATATTCATTTGATAATTTTAAGTTTATGTTTACAATTCGGTTGTTAACAAAGTCACCTGGTTGACAACTGAGGTTTGCAACCAAGTTGATTGTCTTTGGCAAGCCAAATCTTAAGAAATAGTAGAATAATAGTAAGATAGTAAAATCATCAAATGGCAAAAACATATTTTAAGGCTCATAGTTAGTCCATAGAACACTTGTACAAATTTATATTAGCTAAGAAGCTAAAAGAGAACACTAAATTCCAGTTACTCATTTTTTTAATGCAGTATATAAATCTTGCTATTCCTACAAAATATTCTGGGCCTTTTTAAGTAAGTGTTGGCTCACAAGTGTGCCATCTGGCCTGTAGGAGCGACTCGCTGCCAGCACATATATAAGCCACCTGTCCCAAAACAGTTAAGGCATGTTGCTACCAGAGTTGACCATGAACGGTTGTCTGGAAGAGAAGAATAGTATGAAGAGTAGGCTGCTAGAAGGTGAACTCGCCTTGCTAGCTGAGGCGAGGTCTAGGCTTTTTTTACTGGAATGTCCATCCAGCTTTATGAAAGAGGTGTGAAGACTAGTTCAGTGATGTCTGCGAAGTTGGCAACCAGAGCAGTGAACTGGCTGGACCAGGGAGAGAAGTGAAGAGCTGGTGACCTGTCCATCACAGGAAAAGGCGAAACTGGGTGAAGAGGAGCTTTGCTGCGAGGAGTAAGCGTCAGGGGGTTGACCTGTTTAAAAGTACTAACATTAAAAGATTTTCTGAAATATTTTTACTAGTGAATTAATAACTTAAAATAGGAGAATATAGAACTAGTATACAGTATAGCACTGTTTATACGTCTTTCAAGGGACTGACGTAAAAAGACGTATAATTGAAAACAACTTTGATTATTAGGTTTCTAATGCTCCTAATGTAGATTTGTAAATACAATAAATTTGAGGTTTTTCTAAAGGAAAAATTACTGCAAAACTGTTTTTATACTGAAAATAATATTTTAATTTTAAAACATTTAACATAAAAATAAAACAAATAATACCTGTTTATTCTAAATAGTATTTATTTTACTTTTCATATCTTGAGTACTATATTTCACATCCTTAACACTACCTTCCCAATACATTGCAAATCTTCAATTTAGTATTAGTGTTTTGAAAAAATCATTCATTGTCATTTGTCATAAAAAAGATTGCCTTTGACTGATAATAAAAATAATATTGATAATATAATTAACTAAAAATAATAGGTTTCTCTGATTTTAAGGCTACTTTCTGTCAAACATGAATTACAAAATTGTATAAGGCCACAACGTTGATTTTTTTATTGGGCCCTTAGCTAAACACGTTGAAATTGCTAGGCTGGGGTGTTGATTTGCAAAAAAAATAATGCATACTTTGACAGCGGAAGACCAGGCAGTGTTTTCTGGGCACCCTTCTTTATTGAAGCTACAGCGAAATTTATTAGTTTTATTTTAATGTAACTTACAAGTTGCAGTTCTCTCCGGGTGTAACCCAAGGGGTCCCAAAATGAGTCAAAACACTACTTTTAAGAGTAAAAATTCAAAACTTGTTTGAGGAAGGACCTCCAAACCCCCCTTGAAATTTTTAAATCCATTATATACTGATTTTCCTTGAAAATTCTCTTAATTACAAGAAGTGGTCTTCTGTTGGTGTATTCCAAAGGTTCTCAAAATAAACTAACTATTTTGTGGGGGAAGTTACAAAATTTTTCTGGTGGAGGGACGGACCCCAGTCCCTTCAATTTTACTTGGGATTCACATTATTGACAAAATTTTGAAATTAAGTGCACCAAAATAAATGTAAAATGCGTATAAGTGCATATGCAAAACGGAAACCAGCTATCACTTTTTCATTAATTATAGGGATTCAATGTTATTCTTAATATGATGACTGTTTAAAATAGTGTCACTAAAAATCTAATGTAACAAAAAATCAAATATTAAAATAAAACAATCAAAACATCTCAAATAGCAGTATATTGCTAAATGTGAAAAGTAATTTGTAAAACGTCGCCTATAAGGTACTATAACAGAAAATTACGGGATTTTTTACTAATATAATTTATAGTGGTGCCCTTTCACCCTTTGTTCACCGCCCTCTAAAGGTACCCAGCACGGCCCTGGCCACCATACATACAAATGATTGGGAATACAAATTATATAGTTGCAACTAGAGTTGTAAAGCTTTGAGGTTACCTTAGAAATAATGTTGGGTCAAAACTCCTCCCGAAACAAATGTCTAGTTAAAGAGCTGGCAATGACCACTGCTGGTGGGACTCGTGAGGTGGGACAGTAGGACCCAGTGGTACACCCTACTGTAATGGGCTTGCCTGCATCCAACGCTGCCTAGGTGTAATTTTGCAGCCAGACTTCTTTTTTCTTGCGAGAGAGTCAATAAAGGAGTGCCATCATCTTGCACTCACATGCAGCCCACTTCACTATAGTAACTGGAAAGGAAAAAGGAAAAACCAATTTAATAGCATTATCAACTTTATACAAACAAAATTTTTTCGACAAATTAAAAAACAACTATATTACTTATGTACTTAGAACTGGTTTCCATATAGACTATTTTCAATAGTCACTTCCATATAAAACCTTCTCTTAAAAAAATTAAAATCTTTAAAAGTTAGGTTAAAACACTATTGATCTATGCACTAATTTGAAGAATAAAGAGTAAAAAGTAATTTGAAGAGAGAAAAAAGCTATTTTAGTTAGCTTCTAGAAGAATATTCTCCGAAAGATTATTTATTACCGAGAATTTTACAACTCTAGTTAAGTACAACATATAATTTTATAGCTGTGGGGTATAAACTATAAACAAACAGTACTCGATTCACAAAATAACAACCATTTCTTTCAAGATACTGTATCTTACGACTAATCAGTTTAATTAGTTAATCAGTTACCTAAAAATAAATGTGTCTTTACATGAATATTTTGAGAATTTAAATTAACTTGGATAAATATAAACAATCATACCCTGGTAAACCCCCAATATCATGTCATTTGGTAATAAACAAAATTAAGTCATTTATTTTAAATCACAAGCAATAAACAGCAAGAATAAACAAATGTTACCTTATTATTATGAGTACTTATCCGTTAGCCGGGCGCAAATGTCGCCACTCGCCAATTATGAACCGAATGCTTGCCAAGCGAAGCGAATGACAAAACAGTCAATGGAAAATGAAACAAATGCGCCAGAGGCAGATGTTCTTTCACAGGAGGCGACTGTTCGAACAGAGAATTCCTTAATTCATTCTACATTATTTGGAAATTTTTCGCTTGCACCTGGCTAACGGATAAGTACCTTATTATGAAGATAAAGAAACTCAATATCCTAAAAAATTATGGTGCAAAAATGAACATGACACATCGTATACTGGCATGGGCCGGGAAGCTGAAACTGGACAGCAGTTATTGCTCTTCAGTAATTAAAAACTGAAGGAATTACCAAAAAAATCAAAATATTTTTACCTTCCTATTACAAAGTTAAATTGAATTCATTCAATCATTTTTCATGCAATTATGATCACTCACACTAACAAGCGGCATAGGGATACTTGACAATGACAGGTTGTGATAATATTGTAGTAATGTAGAGGTAGAGCTCATTGTTGCTCCCACAATTAAACAATTTGATATGTGCTCAGGTTCGAATCCTTCCCTTTATTTTTTAAAGAGTTAATTTAACCTCTATTGATACAGGCAACAGGCATGTAATTAATTATTGTAACAAAATAGTTGGTGACCAAAACCCACATGCATGAAGCTAAAATCTTGTAAGGGGAATAGGGTAATTAACTGAAGATGAGGTGGGTCGCAATAGATTTTGATTATAAAAAGTGGGTTGCTATGTTCAAAAGTTTGAGAACCACTGTTTAAGCTTTGTAAGATCTTTTTGGGCTTCTCTGTAATAATTATAAGTCATTTTTTTCTTTAAAGATTTTATAATATCAACAAAACTGGACCATGCTTTCCCAAAACATGTATATCTGGTCGAAAAAATACAATATAACACTAATTTTAAATTTCCAATTCACAAAACGAGGACAATTCACAAGAAGTACAGACACACTCCCTTCATTATTTCTAAAAGGCCTGTTAATATAAGAAGGTGCTGTATAAAACTAATAATCTTTCGACGAAGTTATGAACGGGGGAAACATTACAGCTAAGCGCGGACCCTAAGCCTAACGTATCGATCGCGGATGTTGGATTGACCAAAATAATATTTCAACCTAATTTTGGACTAAAAAGATCAAATACCCGCTGGTTGACGTGCTGCCGATAAGGTAAAAAGGCTACTTGTAAGGTTAAAAATTTACTTACCTCATGTACGCGGCGATGAATGATCACGGCGTTGATATGTTGATAAACAATGGCGGTGGCTTGCCGTTGCCAGTGGTGTTACAAAAGTTAAAAGAATGGGTTTTGGATAATTCACGGTTGGCAGACTAGAATTTCACTGGTTTTGGAGTTTCTTGAACTCAAAAAGAAAGACATAACACCCTTTAATTCTTGCAAAACCATTCAAAGATTATGTTTACACTATATTTGAAGTTTACTATATTTGCAGTGTTCAATGACATTAATTTTTAATACATCTTAACCTCGAAATAGGGTCATAATTGGGTAATAATACCCATTTGTTTTTACAGTGTAGGGGATCCTTAAGTGTTTTCAGGGCGCTCTTTTTTATGCAAGTTAGCGCGAAATTTTAAAAGCTCCGCTTTACATTTGCTGCGGTGATTTTTCATGCCGCTCTTGCTCTTTGTTTAATATTTCGGTGTTTTTTATAGTCTGTTCATTTATAACTGGCGCCTGAGACGAAATGTATTATAAGCAGTTACTATTGTAATTATCATCGAAAGCATTTTCTTCTGCAATGACAAGGCAGCCGAAACAGAAGTAGTTAAAATACTGTAAAAAAATCGGTCACTGAAGTTGTGTGATGACCGTTATGAAGCATTATTGATCCTGTTTCAGGCGCCAATTCTAAATGAACAGACTATAGACGTACGTCTTTCTTCATGCACGTACCAGAAAATGCAAGGGCTAATCACTGATTTTTTCTTGGGCCTGTAATGAAACACGTTAAAATTGCAAGGGCGGGGCGTTAATTTTTTTAGGGCGTTCTTATTTACAGAGGCGCAGCCACGAGGGGGGCAGCTGTGCTTTTTTAGATCACTTTTTTAGACCAGCTTTTTTAGATCGTGTATTCTTTTGTAGAAAATTATGAAAACTTGGAATTCCCTTCAAGATTTCTCAAAGTTCATATCAGAATGTTCATTATTCAGCGGCCCAACCTGGGGGAGGGACCGAGTTCGGAACAAAAATAGTACCTCATTTCCACTATTTTCACTAGGAGAACATTCACTGATAACGGTTCTGGAGGGAAGCATACAGGTGTGAAATGAGAAATGAAATTTCAATAACTAAATTTTTTAAAACTATAGCTTTTTATGCTCTTGACCAGTTGCTAAATTGTTTCTAAAAATTCAAAGTTAAATCTATTTTGGTGTCTTTATCAAGCTTTCATAAAATATTTTACATTTAATATTATAACAGAATATAAAAATCTCATAAAATTAAAAAGATGTTATATTGTAAAAATAATTTTTTCATGCCAGAAAAATTGTTGTACGTTAACCTAATAAAATATATACTACTGAATTATATATTTTTTGCATTGGCGAATTGCGTATAATTTTTATATTAATGCTATTACTACTAATAACAGAGTCAGAGAGACAGAGGGCCGTGCGGTGCTATGAAGCAGGGAGGCGACCGCCTTAGGCGCCATTTTCAAGGGGCGGCAAAATCCGCCTGAAATTTTTAACCCCAAGCACCAAAAATATTTCTTCAAAATCTTCATTTGAAAATAACAAATTAATTTTTTACCAAATGTTTTATTTAAATTTTAAACTATGTTAATCATTTCTTTGATTGTAAGCTAATTCAAAAGCAAAATGTAAAACTGCTTCTATAATTTCATATACTGTTGTTCCCCTACCCCAGTTAGTACTACCAAAAGAGCATTCATGTACACGTGAAAATTTGTTATCTGTAGAGTCTGGAATGTTATTTTAAGATATCAGTGGTCTCCAGGTTGCTACTTAGACGCGGACTACACGAAAGAAATTTAGTGATCAATCATTTGATTGTTTGGACATGGGTGACAGCTAGCCAGGGGCTCATTTCCTGTTCTCCGAGGGGGTGGAGACATGCTGATTGTACATCCTTTCATTTGGAAAATCGACCACTCCAATCCCTCATATTTCTAGGTATTTTACCAAAATATTACTCTTTTAAGTGGGGTCACACACAATAGTGGTTAGGTTGAAAAGGTATGGGTTATTTCATTTGGTTGGTGAGACATTACTTGAAGGATTTACGATTAGCCCGAGGTTCACTGTTTTCATGAATTTTTGAAAAATTTCTGAACTAACTGAAAACTTATCATCTGGAGCGGAGCTGGAGGAGCCAAAAATTTTCTTTTATGGTTCAAATTTTAAAACATTTCTGGGGTGAACCCCCAAGCCCCTATCCAAAACTGATGTATGTATACTTAATTAACTGTGTTTTCTTTTTCTTGGAAAATTATGTTACATACAAGGGGCGTCTTTTTTTTTTAGGGGAGGGGGTAACCCAAAGGGTTTCAGAATGAGTTAAAGATTTCTTTTAAGTGTCAAATTTTAAAAAATTTCTTGGGGAGGACCCCCAAACCCCCTCCCAAAATTTCGATGTATATTTATTAACTGTAGTTTTTTTTTTCATAGAAATTTGGTGGCTTATCAGGAGTGGTCCTCTCTTCATTTGTAACCCAAAATATCTCAAAATGACTACTTTTAACATTAAAATTTCTAAAATTTTTATGGGGGAGAGCCCCCAGACCCCCCTTTTTAATTTCACTCATATTGTTACACAAAATTTGTATATTACGTGCACCTCAGAATATTAATATGTATCTCAAATAGTTGCCAATCTTAACCAATCTTAATAGTTGCCAATCTTAGTTGGTTTACTAATTATTATTTTGGCGGTGCCCTTTCACCCTTTGTCCACCTCCCTCTGAACGTACCCAGCACGGGCCTGTTTTCCCCATCTGTTGGCACAGTTGTATGCACAACATGATACGACCATTCTAAATGTTGCTCATAATATTTTTTAAAAAGGTGGTTTTATAGAAATAGTTCAACTCACACAATGTTAGTCTATGGGGAAATTCGTTTGTTTTGCCCGGTTCGCTCAAGCGAACCGGGCAATTGTGACCTTCCGCGCCGGCACGTTCGGATATCATCAGAGGTTGTCACTCCAGTTTGTTTATAGCTCAGTGGGTGTATAAGCGGATCCTTGAGATCAAGCACGCATACCTGAAAATATATGTAACACCAACCAACCAACCAACCAACCAAAGTTTGATTAAAAATCGATTCGCAGAATCAAGTGTTGTTCGATTCTACACGAATCTTATTCGATTCTTGAATCTTGGAAGATTTAAGAATCGATTTAAGGAAAATAATAAGATTTGGGTTACGCTTTGAATCAGTTTGACAAATAAACCAAACTGTGGTCCGCCCCTTAAGACGGATCTAGCATTTCAGCCAATATTTTTAAAATTACTACTGAATTCAGGGGCGGGTCCAGGGGGGGGGCCCTAGGGGCCATGGCCCCCCCCCGAGAAACCCTAACAAATAGCTTAAAAAACACTTTCTTAATGTTAAAATTCAAAAAATTTTCTGGGGGAGAACCCCCAAACCCCCCTTTAATATTTTGACATCCATAGGCGCCAACTTTTATAAAATATTGGGGGGGAGAGCCAGTACCAGACATTAAAAAACATAAAATTAAAAGAAACAACCATTAAGTTTACGTGCCTAATTACCTAATTTTGCATCAGATGTATACAGGGTGTCCCGTAAATGATGTGTCACACTTCTAGGGGGGATAGTAGACACCTAGACGAGTCAGAATCACATAGGACTTAGGGGTCCCAGACCCAATCCCAGGGAGTTAAAAATGGAGCGACACCCCAAAACAATTATTGAAAAATTCAATTTGTAGAAGAACTGCTATTAGTAAAAATGTAATTATGGTCTCAAATTTTGCGGTTTATTATGATCTTCAAAATTATCTTGACAGTTTTCAATTTAAAATTTTTTTTATTACGAAAAAAGTTAAAAAACAGCAAAAAAATGTGAAAAATATGCCAAAACTTTATTTTGTTTTCCGAAATCCTTTCTTTCGATTTGATAATCTGAAAGAGCATAATTAATTAACCTTAAGTCCAAAGTTTCACGTAAATAGCATCAGTATTAAACGCTTGAGAGCCTGTTAAAGTTAGTTTTATGGGAGCAAAAACGGCTTCGGAAAACGAACGTTCAGGGACAATCTACAAGTTACGGATAGATGTCTGCCAACTTTCATTCCTCGCCCGATTTGGCGAGACAGGAGATGAGTATGAAAATATCTAAAATGCGCCAATTGAACAATTTGGCGGGATGAAAATTTCAAAAGCGTAAAATGTTGATTCTTAATTCTTATTATTTTTAGAAAACAAGAGATTAATTAATTTAATTAAAAAAATTTTGAACATAAAGAACAAACATGATTTTACTACTGATTTTTAGGAACTATCGATCTTAAAAATCAATAGTATGAATTGTTAGAAATTATCTGATAGTATCGATAGTTTTTTATTCAATCGATAGTTGTGTTAGTTTTACAAATGTATCAATCATGCAAACAGCATTACTACTTATTGCGTTTAATGAGAAAAACTGTACATTTGATAACTTAGGTAAAAAAAACAGAAGAATCTATTATTTACAAACATGGTTCGTAAAATATCTTTTGTACATAGTGGGGATACGTCAGTCGGTGGATCCTCAATCGCTAGGTTCCTGATTTCGGGTTGCGATACAAGGGTGGTTCCTATTAATTAAGGAATGATATAATAAGCAAGTGGGTATGCAGGGTCTCCCCTCAACTTCCGATATAAGAAATTTGCAAAATAAAAGAATGCAGGTTATTGAAAGTTATGACAAACCTAAGATATTGCTTATGGGACGGTGAGTGGATAGCCCCCATACACTTTGCTTATTCCCATTGACATTTCTCGATTAATAGAAACCAATCTTGTATCGCAATTCGAAATCACGAACCCAGCGATCGAGGATCCGCCGACTGACCTATCCTAAAGCAGGGGTATAATGAAAAATAACGACAAAAACTGCTTACAAAAAGTGTTCAAAATTGGCATGGTGGTTCACTTTTTTATGGGATGGGAATTATTTTGAAAAAAATTAGTAAATTAATTAATTTACTTAAATTTTTGCCTTCGATTTCAGACCGTCACAGAAGTCTAGAAGATAAATGTTTATTGAACTTAACAAAACAGAGAGTTAAGAAAAAATAAGTTGTAACTATCCCTTTTGCTAAACAAACATTGCTTATTTTCTTAGGTATAGTAACAATTTTTTCTTGAGTGTCTGATTTGATAGCTTGAATACATTTACCTTTTAGACTTCTAGTGACGATCCGAAAACTAAGGCCACATATCGCCAAGGAAGTTTGAACTATCTGTAGAAGAGTAGGTTGGCGAGGAATCTCGTATCGCAAATAATGTTGGGAAATTTGGCGAGCATCTATCCGTAACTTGTAGATTGTCCCTGAACGTTCGTTTTCCGAAGCCGTTTTTGCTCCCATAAAACTAACTTTAACAGGCTCTCAAGCGTTTAATACTGATGCTATTTACGGGAAACTTTGGACTTAAGGTTAATTAATTATGCTCTTTCAGATCATCAAATCGAAAGAAAGGATTTCGGAAAACAAAATAAAGTTTTGGCATATTTTTCACATTTTTTTGCTGTTTTTTAACTTTTTTCGTAATAAAAAAAATTTTAAATTGAAAACTGTCAAGGTAATTTTGAGGATCATATTAAACCACAAAATTTGAGACCATAATTACATTTTTACCAATAGCAGTTCTTCTACAAATTGAATTTTTCAATACTTGTTTTGGGGTGTCGCTCCATTTTTAACTCCCAGGGATTGGGTCTGGGACCCCAAATCCTATGTGATTCTGACTCGTCTAGGTGTCTACTATCCCCCCTAGAAGTGTGACACATCATTTACGGGACACCCTGTATAGATTAAATTTCGTTACATGTCCCTTTAAATATCGCCAAGGTGTAATATTTTGAGGTGCATTTAATGTAAAAGTTTTGTGTAATAATGCGAGCTCGAAATAAGATGGGGGTCTGGGCGATCTCTCCCAGAAAAATTTTAGAAATTTCTCTGTTAAAAGTAGCATTTCAGCTTAATTCTAAAGTTTGGGGGCTCTCCCCAAGAAAATTTTTAAAATTTGACCCTTAAAAGAAATTTTTA
Source organism: Tetragnatha montana (assembly GCA_963680715.1). Taxonomy (NCBI): domain Eukaryota; kingdom Metazoa; phylum Arthropoda; class Arachnida; order Araneae; family Tetragnathidae; genus Tetragnatha; species Tetragnatha montana. The sequence goes on from OY796684.1 coordinate 43,981,554, forward strand.
AAACATTCTGAGACCTTTTTTGGGTTACCCTCTCCCCAAATAACCGCTCTTGAAGGGGATTCCAAACCAGAAAATATCCAAACATCACAAAATATTGGGGGGGGGGCTTATCCCCCCTTTAGCTAACATTAGATGGGGCTCAACCGGTAATACTATAGTTTAAATGGGCGTATTTGCAAAAATTTTCAGAAGAGGACCCCCGGCCCTTTTCAAAATTGGGCATCTATTTATAATTTCATCCTTGAAAATTCTGTGGTTTACGTGCTTTTAAAATAAGCTGAAACTTTATTTTTAGAGGCAAATTTTCAAAAATTTTCTAGGGGGCACCCCCCAGACCCCCTATTAATTTCTCATGGTTACTTATTTACTGTTTTCTCCTTGAACTTGTTTCTCTCCTCTCTTTTTAGGAGTACAAGAAGTTACCCTCTTTAGGTGTTATCCAATCAGGGTTGGCTTGATTGGACCCAATTGGGTTGGACCCAATGGGTTTTTTCAATAAAACCCATCTGAAAAAACCCTCATTTTGGACCCATTTTTGGGTTTTTTCAAGAAAAATCAAGATTTTGGCAGTTTTAATATTGATGAAAAACATTTAACGAAATAACGTGCCTAGAGCTGCAGTTGAGTGGTTTTTTTCAAAATTTTAATCATGTTTCAAAAATTATGGGTATTTTTTTCATTATTGAATGGGTTTTTTCAAAATTTAGGACGTTTAAAGTTTAAACTTACATTAGTTATAAAAAATTAAGGCGGTTTTTTTTTTTTAAATTTCACTGTGTTTTTTTTTTCAAAGTTAAATAGATTTCTTTTAATATTGAATGGGTTTTTTCAAAGCTGAGGATATTTTTAAAATTTAAGTGGGTTTTTTCAAAACTTAGGATGTTTTTAAAATTTCAGTGTTTTTTTTTCAAAGTAAATAGATTCTTTTGTAATTCAGTGGGTTTTTTCATTATTGAATGTTTTTTTTTTTTCAAAACTTTGGACGTTTAAAATTCAAACTTGGTATAAAAAATGAAGAATGGTTTTTTAAATTTCAGTGGATATTTTTTTTCAAAGTTAATTTTATTTATTTAAACCAGGTTTCAATAATTAAGGGAATAATTCTTTAAATTTCAGAGGTTTTTTTAAATATTATAAAGTTCTTTCATAATTTTGTTAGTTTCTTTAAAGTTTAAACTAGTTTCAAAAATTAAGGTGGATTTTAAAAATATGAGTGGGTTTTTCAAAATTAAATAGGTTTTTTCATGATTGAATATTTTTTCCATAGTTTAGAACGTTTTCTTTTAATTAAGTTCGTTTTAAAATTAAATGAATTTTTCCCAAAATGAAGGAACGGTTTTATATGATGAAATCCAAATTGTTTAATTATAAAGTAAATTTTGTTGAGGTTTCCCTGGGAACTTCAATGACACTGCGAGTAGTAATCCTTTTACTCTCATGTTATCAAAATAAAACTTATTTTCATTACTGAGAGAAAATATTCTGTTACAACCACACCTGCTGAATTGACTGTGAGCTAAGGGTAGAGAGAGTGGAGCACTTCTCAAGTTTCTCTCAATGTTGATAGCATTAGAAAAAAATAATAAAAAATAGGTCTTTTTGTGAGTCTTTGGAACACCTATCAAAGATGGGCTATTGGATACCAGTGAACTGCATAAATGACAATATTTTCGAACGGAAATGCCTTAATTAACCAAAAAATTTCAGTTTGGGCCATCTGGACTGACAGCTGGAATGTTTCCATAAGCTTCACCCAACATTTCTATGTTCAACGGTTTGAGATGATGGAAATTTTTATTATTATGTAGATGATTTTAGTAACGTTACACAAGACGTGTGTTTTTTTTACTGTCCATGAAACCTTTCTTTCAGTCTTTGTAAAAATATTAACAGCTTTTGGAGTCGTTCTTTCACATTTGAAATGCGAACTGAGAAGACTTTTCATTCTTTTTTTTTTACTCACAATGATCGATGGTGTTTGATTTTATCAAATAAATACCCATTAACTAATTTTTATCGTTATGTAATGATTAATGTTTTGAATAAAATTGAATCATTTTCTAACGTATCGTCAGAACACGAAAGGAAAATAAACACTGTAAAATAGAGGCATTAAATCAAGGGTTACCTATATAAGATTTATGAACCTCCATTTACAAAAAAAAAAACCTCTTTGCAGCTAAAAATTAACATAACTAAGTTAAAAAAAATTTGTCCCATAAAGCTACCGATATCAAAACATAAATATTAAAAATAAATGTAATGTTAAAAATGTAATTATCGCTTAATTATTTCAAGTCAGTATAAAATTGAATTAATAACTCAAATTCAAATTAGTATCTTAAAACTTGTATATTATACCTACAAGTTTTAATCCCGTGCTATTTTTTGGCGGGAACCGACTGTCTTGTGGCACGTTTTAAGCCTGCACGTCTTATTTATACGCTTGAAGAGCTCCTTATCTGTTTATAGAAAAGCTTAAATATAAATTACTACTTTCGGAAATAATTTGAAAAGGGCTTTCGACTGACTCACTAAGAGGTAGTGGATGGTGTAAAAATTGCGCGATCCAGAAAATCCAATGTTTGCTTTTCCAAGACTTTTTTTAAAGATTTCTCCCGAACTAATCATCGTATCGCTTAATTCAAACTATATCCGTAAACTACTACTATTAGAAAACATTACATGAGTTTTCTGAACCGGAAAATTATTTTATTTTTTGGCGGGAAAAATAAATTTCAAACGCCCCCTCCAAAATTAATGTATTTTTGTAACGCACCTATAGGAGACAAACATAGTGAAAATCACGAAAATGATATCAAAACTTTGGTACAAATAAAAGAAATTCCCTTTCTTCTTTGTCTGCACAACTTAGCCAAAAAGCCGAGTTGTTCTCAGTATGAACCAGTAGGCTTCTTTTGTGTTTATAAATTCCTGGAAGACGTAAGAATCACCATGGATACCGGAATTTCAGGAAAAAGCTTACCCTATTGGTCAAATACAATATAAAAATTTCAGAAAAAATTTACCTGAATAATTAATATCAGTTAACATGCTTTTATTAGACTTGTGTTTTTGACTCGATATCCAAACTTTTTCCACAACTCAAATAACCTACTGCATATGCATGAAATGGCACGGAAATTCTTATGGATGTATATTTTTAAGTCCTCTTAAAGAATATGTCACCGAAAAAATTATTTAATTTAGGTAAATGGGTCTAAAATGAAAAATACGGACATATTACGCACGGCTATAGACCCCTTAATTATTCTTCAACCATCTTCAAATTCCATATTCTATTTCGTAAAGACATAATTTAAGGAAAAGGTCATTTATCCGGTGAAAATCTTTTAAAGCCAACCTTTAAGCTTAAAGCTACCGAATGCGCAATCCCCCCCTCTAATACACAAGCGAGGTCAATAAAAGCCCTGCAGATCCCATACGGTATTCGAGACTAAAATTTTTATAGGGTTCTGGTGACACTACTTTCATATTAGAATATCGAAATATTTTAAAAAATTGTTGCAAAATTGGCCCTAAATTTAACATTAGCACTAAAATTTAGCCAGTTCAAATCGATTACTCAGATGAAGTTAAGTTTTCAGGAAATATTTTTATTATGGGGCCGTTCAAATATTACGTAAGCAAGTTTTTGGTTATTTTTGACCCCCCTCCCCCTTGTCAGCAAAAATAAGTTAACCGCGAACCCCCCTCTCATAATTACATAAGAACCTGCCCGACCCTCCCCCTTTGTTCTTTTTTTGTACGAAATCTTTAGTAATCAGATCTTTAGTAACTCAGATTTCTGTAATTCATTATTCTCCATGAACACTTAACCTATCGTTAAAACTTTCCTTGTGAAAAAAAGGTTTAATTTTTTTTCCTAGTTCAGTTCTTTGTGAAATTTATTTTTGGTTGAATTTTGAAATTATTTATCCAAGAAACATGAGATTTTGAAAAATGCAGTGTTTGTAGATCGATAGTCTCTACCAGAAAAAACGAGTTTTGATTTGGCTATGCTATTATTGAAATAAAAGCGGGAAGACATCTGCTGTTTCTTCTTTTTTTTCCCTTCCAATCTTTTAAAAGTTTGTGATTGGTCTGAGTCATAGAGGGTGTGGTGACCATGTGACCAGATTCTTAGAAGTAGGGAAAGGACATGGAAAGGAAGGAAAGATATCAGATGCCTCAAGGGCAGGGCAGATGAGGTTCGCTTTTTTTTAAAAGTTTGATATGATTTTCAATCTTTCATGTTAATAGTAGTCAAAGTAACAAAATATAAATGCGACGTGTCTTCAACTACGAGGACCCAGATATGATCAGGTAGGGTGATATTTATAATTTATATTACAATTGTCATCCAGTTGAATTGAATAGTATGTAATTAAATTTCAAAATTATAAATCGTAATTTAACTATTTATACTCTTTTTTTATTATACTCCAAAGCTTATTGTTACATTTGATCTCATAGCATTGGTAAATGAACACTTTAAGATAAAAATAAAAACATTATTTTTTAGAAAACTGACGAATTTTGAAAAACCCACTTAACTAAGGAAAAACTGACACTATTTTGACAGAACACATTTAACATAGAAAGAACTCACTAAAATTTGAAAAAATCCACATACTAATTAGAAGAAAACCACTTAATATTGAAAAAACCCACACTTTTTCTGAAAAAACCCAGTTTTATATGGGTTTTTTCAGGGTTTTATTGAAAAAACCCGAAAAAACCCAACCCACTTGGGTTTTTTCAAAAAAACCCGGGTTTTTGCCAACCCTGGTCAAAGGGGAAAAATCTTTCAAGTTACGTTAGACAAAATCTGTTGAATATTCTGTTTAACATTTATACAATTAAGCAAAATTATGTTGGCAACAGTGTTGCACAATTCAATCAATGTTTGTTATGATTATCCCTTCTTCATGTTTGTAAGTTGTTGTGCTTGTTATGAAATTAAATAGATGTTTCTTGAAACTTAACTGTTTTATCTTCTTATTTTCCCACTGCATTTGCTCATTTCTACAAAATCAAAATCTTCACCCACTTTGTGAAAAACTTGCTTACTTTGCTACTTTGTTGCCTTCTGTCACTTGTTGTAAATCAAAACTTTGATACACTTAAAAATTTGCCATTGTTGGGTTTTTCTAAAAGAATACGTTATGTTCTAAAATAATTGACAAAATATCTAGCAGAGCTTACCTGCTGCAAAACAGTTTAATGGCTCAGTCGGAGTACCACATTTGTAAGAAGATCCATTTGCAAATGCCATGTATGGAGTTTTGTTAATGTGTTCTGTACGGAGTTGTCCTGGAAAAATTTATGAGAAATATTGAATTATTTAAGTAAATTTAAATTAGTTCAACTCTTCAATACAGTTGAAAAATATCATTCCTTTAATATTGAAAATAAGAATCTTAAATTATTCGATATTGTTGAAAGTGAGGATAAAAAAAATGTCTACAGATTTTCATTGAAAAAGAGAGTTAGATGACCTCTTTTATATGTATTCTAGTTTTCAGTTTCTCATGATTATATTCAGTACTAAATATCTTTCCATATAACACACAAACCAAACTAATTTATTTGAAAATGAACAGTAACAGTGCTAAAAATACTTACCCTTGTTAAATGAACGCAAAGACTTCGTTCGGTCTATTACTGACCCATAAACTGCTGACCCATCCAAAAAGGATGTTGCTTTGTTCAACTGCTCTCTTCTTCCTGAAATGAAAAATTGAATAATGATCACAATTAATTAATTAATATGTCTATTAATTGATTTATTAATGAAAACACTGTATGGAATCAACAAAAATTAAAACTTTAATTTTCAAATAGTATTAAAGTTTTAACGTTTCACCAGTTTTTTGAGTAGAAAGAGCTTGGAAAAGTTTCATAAGAAATTGAATGAAGTTGTAAAAAATCACAGTGTGACATACGCGCATCTGATCCGAAGTGTCAGTTGGAATTAGACTGCTTATGTTTCACCAAGAGGAAATAATGTTAGCGGTTCTTTTCAGTCATCTTTAGTTACATTAGACATATGGAATTTCATCTGTCCCGTAATGGAATTTAAAAAATGTGATTCAATAATATGGTTTATTTTTTATTACCCACTCTCGAAACCAACTACTACTACTCTCAATATTCAGAACTTCGTTATCCCAAAAACCTTTATTATTTCTCATATTTATATTGCGTTTAAATTTAGCTACAAGAATATGTTAACGACAAACAAAAAAGTAATCCCAAAGTGTTATTACATTAAATCGCAGAAAACTGTTGAGGGTTCAGTATCTTTCTTAAGATTACACTGTGCTGATACTGACCTATGCAATCTCCATTTGTGGGTAAAGACCTCACTAAGTTAAGGCACTTGACATTTCTAGGCCCATAAAATGCATCATCCTTTGGCACATCAATTTCTAGACATTCACGTGGCTTCTTGTTTATCGATGTTTTGTACTTCAAATCGCAGCAAGGGATGTTATCTATAAGGCAACAAGTAACGTGAAAAAGAACGATTATGAACGATTTGGTTTATTCATTTGTTGACATAAATGTAGAGAATTAATAATACCAGTGTTGATGGCAGTTTCTACCATGTCGTGGTCCACTATGAGTCCGAAGCTCAAGAAAAGGAGGGTTGCATCACTGTCCGGTTTCAATTTTTTGCTGTACAGCTTTTGACTCAAAAATCTGGGATTGGGAAGTTCTCCACCACCCAATGCAGTTCTTATTTCCGATACACCTTTAAGATACAAAACAGCAATACAAAAACATGAATAACGTGTGAATTTACTGTAAGCAGATTTTAAGTAACAACCCAGATAACAATGTAAAGTTTTATAATAAACCTTAGTGTAACCTTACGGCGTAACCCATTTATGGTTGTCATTGACAACTTATAACCTTATGACAAGGTAAAAACAACCTGAGCTAGTTGACGTTAGCGATAACCTTACGGAAAACCATAAAACAAGGTTGAAAACAAAGGTGACAGGTTTTGAGAAGGTTTTACATAATTTTTTCTGCAACCTTGTCATGTAAACCTTAATATATTTTTAAGCTCAAGAGCAAAAAATAGAAACAGCAAAGGGAACTCAAGAGACGAAAACGGCTCAAGATCAAAAGGATGCTCAAGAGCAGTGAGAAGCTTACGGAATAAATGCTGAAGTGTAAATACAAACTCAAGAAAAGCGAGATCTTCAAGAGCAAAGAGATTCTGAAGAGAAAACATACGTTCAATAGCAGAGAAAGTGCATTCTGGAGCGAAAAACACGAAAGTTCGAGTTTCAATTTTTTGGTTACCTCCAAAAAGTTGCCTTTTAGTGCCAAAAATACACCTGTAAAATTTTATGAATTTTGAAATGCCTTCAGGGCTCTATCAGGGCCTTTATATTTTCATAAATTTGTTTTTTACAGTAAATTTCACATTTTGCATTGTTTATGGGAAAATTTGTTTTGGGAAAATTTGTATCTACTCTTTTTGACCCTTCACAAGAAATTTTAAGCATAAAGTAATCTCTTATTTTCTAATAAAAACTGTATTCACATCTATAAAATTACCGAGAGATGAGAATAGTAAATTGGGGCTCGTCTAGGACTGGGCGATATTGAAATTTTGATATCGCGATATATCGTCGATCAAATATCGATATTTCACGATATATCGATATTTCGTCAAAATATCGATATATCGTGAAATATCGATATATCGTCGAAATATCGTCAATTTCGATATATCGTCAATTTCGATATATCGTCTATTTCGGTATATCGTCTATTTCGGTATATCGTCGATATATCGTCAATTTCGATATATCGTCTATTTCGGTATATCGTCGATATATCGTCAATTTCGATATATCGTCAATTTCGATATATCGTCTATTTCGGTATATCGTCGAAATATCGTCAATTTCGATATATCGTCAATTTCGATATATCGTGGAAATATCGTCATATCGTCAATGCTGTGGGGGCTCCATGTTCCTCCATGGGGGGCTCAAACCGGTTTAGGGTATTTTCGTCCCCGGACATTTGGTCCCCGGACATTTCGTCCCCGAAAAAATTATCGATTACTTCCTTCAGTGTTACCAGTAACATCGACATCCTATGAATATGTTTATGCGCATGCTCCGGATCTTAGCGATCTCGGACACGATTCTAGGTATCACTACTGTCTCTAATCAGCACAAATGTTAAGAGTGACCGCAATTGTAAAAACTGCGTAGTAGTGACAATGCCTCGTCAAGAGGAATCTGGATTTGTAATTTTATTTTTCCTAATTGATTTAAAAAGGGTTTTATACTACACTCCTGCACGTGCAAGACTTTTTTCTGGGCTGATTTTCAGTGCTGATTACAGATATTTATCTAAACTGTGGTTTGAAAGATTTTAAAATTTTAAATTTTTTAAAATTGATTTAAAAAGGGTTTAATAGTACCCTCCTGCACTTGCAAGACTTTTTTCTGGGCTGCTTTTAAGTGCTGATTACAGATATTTTATCAGAACTGTGGTTTGAAAGATTTTAAAATTTAAAATTTTTTTAAATTGATTTAAAAAGGGTTTAATACTACCCTCCTGCACTTGCAAGACTTTTTTCTGGGCTGCTTTTCAGTGCTGTTTACAGATATTTCATCTAAACTGTGGTTTGAAAGATTTTAAAATTTTAAATTTTTTAAAATTGATTTAAAAAGGGTTTAATACTACCCTCCTGCACTTGCAAGACTTTTTTCTGGGCTGCTTTTAAGTGCTGATTACAGATATTTTATCAGAACTGTGGTTTTAAAGATTTTAAAATTTTAAATTTTTTAAAATTGATTTAAAAAGGGTTTTTTACTACCCTCCTGCACTTGCAAGACTTTTTTCTGGGCTGCTTTTTAGTGCTGTTTACAGATATTTCATCTAAACTGTGGTTTGAAAGATTTTAAAATTTTAAATTTTTTAAAATTGATTTAAAAAGGGTTTAATACTACCCTCCTGCACTTGCAAGACTTTTTTCTGGGCTGCTTTTAAGTGCTGTTTACAGATATTTTATCAGAACTGTGGTTTGAAAGATTTTAAAATTTAAAATTTTTTAAAATTGATTTAAAAAGGGTTTAATACTACCCTCCTGCACTTGCAAGACTTTTTTCTGGGCTGCTTTTCAGTGCTGTTTACAGATATTTCATCTAAACTGTGGTTTGAAAGATTTTAAAATTTTAAATTTTTTAAAATTGATTTATAAAGGGTTTAATACTACCCTCCTGCACTTGCAAGACTTTTTTCTGGGCTGCTTTTAAGTGCTGATTACAGATATTTTATCAGAACTGTGGTTTGAAAGATTTTAAAATTTTAAATTTTTTAAAATTGATTTAAAAAGGGTTTTTTACTACCCTCCTGCACTTGCAAGACTTTTTTCTGGGCTGCTTTTAAGTGCTGATTAGATATTTTATCAGAACTGTGGTTTGAAAGATTTTAAAATTTAAAATTTTTTTAAATTGATTTAAAAAGGGTTTAATACTACCCTCCTGCACTTGCAAGAGTTTTTTCTGGGCTGCTTTTCATTGCTGTTTACAGATATTTCATCTAAACTGTGGTTTGACAGATTTTTAAAATTTTAATTTTTTTTAAATTGATTTAAAAAGGGTTTAATACTACCCTCCTGCACTTGCAAGAGTTTTTTCTGGGCTGCTTTTCATTGCTGTTTACAGATATTTCATCTAAACTGTGGTTTGAAAGATTTTAAAATTTTAAATTTTTTTAAATTGATTTAAAAAGGGTTTAATACTACCCTCCTGCACGTGTAAAACTTTTATCTGGGCTGCTTTTAAGTGCTGATTAAGATATTTCATCAAAATTGTGGTTTGAAAGATTTTAAAATTTTAAATTTTTTTAAATTGATTTAAAAAGGGTTGAATACTACCCTCCTGCACGTGTAAAACTTTTTTCTGAGCTGTTTTTCAGTGCTGATAACAGATATTTCATCAATACAGTGGTTTGAAAGATTTTAAATTTTTTTAAATCAATTTAAAAAAATTTTAATTTTAAAATCTTTCAAACCACAGTTTTGATGAAATATCTGTAATCAGCACTGAAAAGCAGCCCAGAAAAAACTCTTGCAAGTGCAGGAGGGTAGTATTAAACCCTTTTTAAATCAATTTAAAAAAAATGTAAAATTTTAAAATCTTTCAAACCACAATTTTGATGAAATATCTGTTATCAGCACTAAAAAGCAGCCCAGAAAAAACTCTTGCAAGTGCAGGAGGGTAGTATTAAACCCTTTTTAAATCAATTTAAAAAAATTTAAAATTTTAAAATCTTTCAAACCACAATTTTGATGAAATATCTGTAATCAGCACTGAAAAGCAGCCCAGAAAAAAACTCTTGCAAGTGCAGGAGGGTAGTATTAAACCCTTTTAAAATCAATTAAAAAAAATTAAAATTTTAAAATCTTTCAAACCACAATTTTGATGAAATATCTGTAATCAGCACTGAAAAGCAGCCCAGAAAAAAACTCTTGCAAGTGCAGGAGGGTAGTATTAAACCCTTTTTAAATCAATTTTAAAAAATTTAAAATTTTAAAATCTTTCAAACCACAATTTTGATGAAATATCTGTAATCAACACTGAAAAGCAGCCCAGAAAAAAACTCTTGCAAGTGCAGGAGGGTAGTATTAAACCCTTTTTAAATCAATTTTAAAAAATTTAAAATTTTAAAATCTTTCAAACCACAATTTTGATGAAATATCTGTTATCAGCACTAAAAAGCAGCCCAGAAAAAACTCTTGCAAGTGCAGGAGGGTAGTATTAAACCCTTTTTAAATCAATTTAAAAAAATTTAAAATTTTAAAATCTTTCAAACCACAATTTTGATGAAATATCTGTAATCAGCACTGAAAAGCAGCCCAGAAAAAAACTCTTGCAAGTGCAGGAGGGTAGTATTAAACCCTTTTAAAATCAATTTAAAAAAAATTAAAATTTTAAAATCGTTCAAACCACAATTTTGATGAAATATCTGTAATCAGCACAAAAAAGCAGCCCAGAAAAAACTCTTGCAAGTGCAGGAGGGTAGTATTAAACCCTTTTTAAATCAATTTAAAAAAAAATTAAAATTTTAAAATCTTTCAAACCACAATTTTGATGAAATATCTGTAATCAGCACTAAAAAGCAGCCCAGAAAAAACTCTTGCAAGTGCAGGAGGGTAGTATTAAACCCTTTTTAAATCAATTTAAAAAAATTTAAAATTTTAAAATCTTTCAAACCACAATTTTGATGAAATATCTTAATCAGCACTAAAAAGCAGCCCAGAAAAAACTCTTGCAAGTGCAGGAAGGTAGTATTAAACCCTTTTTAAATCAATTTAAAAAAATTTAAAATTTTAAAATCTTTCTAACCACAATTTTGATGAAATATCTGTAATCAGCACTGAAAATCAGCCCAGAAAAAAGTCTTGCACGTGCAGGAGTGTAGTATAAAACCCTTTTTAAATCAATTAGAAAAAATAAAATTACAAATCTAGATTCCTCTTGACGAGGCATTGTCACTACTACGCAGTTTTTACAATTGCGGTCACTCTTAACATTTGTGCTGATTAGAGACAGTAGTGATACCTAGAATCGTGTCCGAGATCGCTAAGATCCGGAGCATGCGCATAAACATATTCATAGGATGTCGATGTTACTGGTAACACTGGAGGAAGTAATCGATAATTTTTTCGGGGACGAAATGTCCGGGGACCAAATGTCCGGGGACGAAAACGACGTATCCCGCTCAAACCAAACGCCTTGGGACGTGCAACATTTTGGTCTTGAGAACTGGTCAAGATCTCTTGACCAGTGGTCAATCCATTTTTTCTCGCTATATGTAACCTTTCTGACCATCTGTTTCAGTCTCGTGGTTGTTTTGGGGTTCCCTGATCTTTGGAAACCCCATTTGACCACTGGTCAAGATAGCTAAAATTCATTACAAAATAAATGTTGGAGTTGCTAACTGATATTTTGTAGTCTCTATTGTTATGACATGTGTCTTTGGTTACGACTGATGTTTTTCTGAACTTTAATTTTTTTGAATTTTTGGCTGACCCCTTTTTGAGAATATCCGAAAGTAAATCCGCGCTTTAGAAGATTAGGCGGGAAAGACCTATGAAATTCAGGGGAGTTCCATGGTCTCAACAAACTATTGTCATGTCTCACTTTTATGATGGATGGCTAATAAAATGTAGTGCACATTAGGGTGTCCCTTAAAATCGAAGGTCGGGGAAACTTTTGCGACACCCCCCAATTTTTTTCCTTTTGCTATCCTAAGATAGTGTGCAAAATCTTAAATCGATCAGATAATATTAACACGTGCCCCAAACGGCCTAAAGTTTGAAAATTTGGACATTTTTTTCATTTTTTCAAAAAATTTTAAAAAATTATTTGAATGTTGTATGGTTGAATATTTGATTTTTAATGCACCTAAAAGGACCCATTTGACCCATTTTCACTCGCAGTTGGGTCTTAATGGCCAGATTTTAGTCTTGACGTCACTTAGAAAATCGTTAAAATTCGTCGTTTTCTTTGAAAACACGTACAATTTAAAAATGCAATATTTATACTTAAAGGGTTTTTATTTCTTGGTAGCCCCTCTTGTAGTTCAAGGTTATGATATTAAACATTTTTGCAGGTGTTTTTTATGACATCTGGTGGGTTATTGCCATTTAAAACGTTGGGGTGGGAAAGAGAGAAAGAAGGGTTAATGAGTAATAAGTGATTATAAAGCAGTAGAGCACAGCAAAGGAACTGTGTCAGATGTACGATTGAATCGGAGATTTTACATATTTTGAGTATGCCTCCTAAAAATTTTAGGAATTCTATTTACCTCATTGACCATACAGATGAGGAGTTACGGGGTTCTAAACTACCATCTAATATTCAAGTACTGAGGTACTTATTCTTCAGAATTCGCAATCTTAAAGAAACGGCGGCGGTTGCTAGCATTGTAGTTGCAGAGTCTGTGATGGTTTTTTGACAGAAAGCTAGAATTCCCATTAGAGAAAAATGTCACATAGTTAAAAAAATATTAGATTATTACAGTCAATGGAAATCCCTTCAAAAACACAGTAATCGACGATCCGAGCTACAAGTGCTCCATGAAGATGCTTTTTCTCAAGTATTCGAAGATCTTTTCGATATTGCTCATCAAAATGCTTTAGAAATGATTAATATAGATGAGGACCGAGAGTTCTTAAAACTTCAAAGACAAAAAGGTAGGCCGGGTAGTATGTCATCAGTTGATTTAAATTTACATAAAAAAGAAAGACGCAGACAAGAGAGAATCAGATCAGAAGAAAACAGGCGGAAACGTGCTGAATCTGATGCATTTAAAGGTAAGAAATTAATGATTTTACAACCCAATAAACTAAACTTAATTGATCGTAATTATTATATATCAGCCCATAGAGAGAAATTTTAAATTAATTTAACTTTATTTTTTTTATCAGAGAGTGTTCCGAGTATTGATGAATTCCCTCAAGAATCAACAAGCTCAAAAGAAGATTACACAGTACATCCTGAGAATGTTGTACCTGAGAATGTTTTAATTTTACCTCCAAAGAAAAGAAGAGGAACCATCAATGTAATGACTCCTAATCTAGTTTCTACAATGGATACTTCAAAGTTGAGCATCAGAAAAGGGGCGCAAGTTTTTTCAGCATCTGCTTCAGCTCTCCAGATTGAACTCCCCAAGACCAATATAAACAAAAGCACTTTGCATCGAGCTCGAGTCCATTTAAGAAAAGATAATGCTAAGAAAGTGCGTGAAAAGTTTAAAAGTGCAGTTGACGATACGGAACCATTAACATTGCATTGGGATGGAAAGAAGATGATGTGAAGAAGATGATGAAAGAAGAAATGTGTTCTAAGAATTTTATTCATTTGCACATTTTGTTAGTAAATAAATAAGATACTAAGATAATATGTATGTATAGTATATAAAATGTATATGTATATGATGTATATAAGATGTATGATATGATATAAAATAAGGAATTAAACAGCTTAATTGTCTTTATAAACATGATTTTCTTTGAGTTTTATAAATATAAGATTCTTGAGGGGAGATTAGGTACGGGTAATTTAATCCAATATGGCGTCTGCAAATATACAATATTTATAATAAATACGATCATTTAAGTTTTTATACACTTTTATATCATTTTCGTAACCAATAATGTATGAAATTATGCCTTACAAAGATATTTTAATTCCCTCTTACTTTCCTGCTATATGGCCAAAATGTGCAAAATCAATGATTTTCTAATTGACGTCCAGACTAAAATATGGGCATTAAGACCCAACTGCGAGTGAAAATGGGTCAAATGTGTCCTTTTAGGTGCATTAAAAATCAAATATTCAACCATACAATATTCAAATAATTTTTAAAATTTTTTGAAAAAATGAAAAAAAATGTCCAAATTTTCAAACTTTAGGCCGTTTGGGGCACGTGTTAATATTATCTGTTCAATTTAAGATTTTGCACACTATCTTAGGATAGCAAAAGGAAAAAAATTGGGGGGTGTCGCAAAAGTTCCCCCGACTTTTTAAAAAAACGCCCAAATAAGGGACACCCTAGTGCACATACTTAAAAAATTATCGGGATTTTATATTCTTAGGATCTTTAACTTCAAGTAAACATAAATTATTTAGAAATTCTAATTAATATTTCAAGGATTAAAAAAGATTGCAAAAATGAGAATTTCGTTAAACGAGCTGCCAGGATAGGAAGTACGAAAATTTCTGAGGGGGCATTATTATTACGTATTTAATAATAAAAATACTTAATCTAAAACAAAATTTATGCTGTAAAATATTTGTATTTTAATGGTTAATCAGTGTTTTGCATAATTAATGAGGCGATTGATTTGGATTTGAAAAGTATATGTATCTTTTCAACTGTTTTGATGATCGAAACGCCAGTCTTCTTAAGCAATGTAGTATTTGCTGTTGGATGATTTGATTAAAATTATTTATCCTACTTGAAAAATTATACTGTACTTTTGTTCTTACAGCCTTTATTTTCAAATATGTCTAAAAAAAGTTAGGACTTGCATTACAAATTTCGACGATTAATTAAGATTGCTAAAACGTAAATTCAGTTCAGAAGCTCTTCATTTCGAAAAAGGGGAATCCCCGCCGCCGCCATTGCTGAACTTCTTCGTGTATGCCAGCAGGGGAGTTCCTTTTTCCAAATTGAATTTACGTTTCAGCAATCCTAATTCATCTTCGAAATTTCTCATGAAAGTCGAAACTTTTTTACGGAAAATTGAATATAAGGGTCGTAACAACATAAGTACAGTATAATTTTTCAAGTAGGATTAAAAATTTTAAGCAAATCATTTTTTTATAAAGAACAGCAAATACAACGCCATAACTAAAGATCTGCGTTTAAATCCTCTTAAGTTGTTGAGAAGCGACTTTTCAAATCCTAATCAATCGGCTAATTAATTATGTAAAACCCAGATTAAACATTAAAGCATAAAACTATACTGCATACATTTTATACAAGATCAAGTATTTTTTTGTTACTAAAAATATTTATTTAGTAAAAATGCCTTCTCATAAACCTAATAGCTTGTTTACCGAAATTCTCATTTTCGCAATCTTTTTTAATCGTCGAAATTTTTAATAGAATTTCTGAATATTCTAGGTTTACTTGAAGCTAAGGACCGTAAGTATATAAAATCCGAATTATTTTTTAATTATGTGCTCTATAAACTTTGCAGTTAGTGTTGGGCGTGAAATTGGCTTTCAGAGAACAAAGACGAGTTATCGAAAACATCCCGATGTTTCCAATCATCGTGAGAACCACGATATATCGAAATTATCGATATTCACGATATATCGATATATGACCACTGGTCAAGACCAAAATGATGCACGTCCAAGGCGTTTGGTTTGAGCCCCCCACTTGACCTACTTCAATGCCAAAGCATAGAAGTAGTAAAAACTTGATCCGATTGACCAATGGTCAACCGGAACAAAAGAGACATGTTATAAGAATAGGGAATTCAAAATATCAATTAGCAACTCCAACATTTATTTAATAATGAATTTTAACCATATAGAGCAATCTTGACCAGTGGTCAAGCAACACGAAACCTAATTAGAAAGCCCATATTTATAATTAGAGACCAAAGTGAGTCGGGCAAACGCTCCGTTATGGAGAACATCACGATATATCGAAGTCGACGATGTATCGAGAAATATCGCCATTCACGATAAATCGAAGGCGACGGTAAATCGGGACATATCGATAAAGACGATATATCGTGACGTATCGAAATTGACGATATATCGTGAGTAGACGATATATCGTGAGTAGACGATATATCGTGAGTAGACGATATATCGTGAATTGACGATATATCGTGAGTAGACGATATATCGTGAGTAGACGATATATCGTGAGTAGACGATATATCGTGAAATGACGATATATCGAAAAAATACCGAAATGACGATA